>JALIZH010018709.1:0-44583 GCA_030522465.1 Rhipicephalus appendiculatus | reverse complement strand
CGGACTCCTTCTGCGCTGTGGAGCTCAAGTAGATTGCTCAAGTAGCTGGCAGACGTCACTGATTCGTGAAATGAAGCCGCTTGCTGTGGACGACACATTGGAATCCCGTGACTGCTGCTGGCTCATCGCTGCAGGATTCAGAAAGCCTTTGCGTCTTTTACGAGGTGGCGCGCATGCGCGTGTACCGACTGCTCGTTCAGAGCGGTGAGGCTGTGGTGATATTTGGGATTGCGGCACCATATAAAGGCCGTTGCCTGGTCCGAGAGAGTGTCTAGACGCCTATCGGTAAGCCTGGTCATTTCCTCGAATATTATGTCGCTAGAACCGGCGACATGTCCAAACCTGAAGGAACCCTTCGCGTTAGAATGCACTTATCATATTCGTAGAGCATTTGGGCCTATGTGGCTCAGGTAGTCTACGACCTGTATTCAAGAACAGAACTTAAGTTGCGCGATAAGTTACACTTATGAAAGTATGAGGAAAGTATAAGTTTGAGTATAAGTTTGGGGAAAGTTTCAAAAACCACACTTAAGGCGCACTTATGAAAGTACCACTTTTCTGGGTAAGTATGGCTCCTGGGAACGAGGCTAGAGAAGTTTTCACACTTGTTTCATTAAATAAAGCACCAATAAATTATTGAAACTTTCGCGGAACACTAGCCGTAAGTGTTCTAGTCTTTATAAAGGTACACTTCGTAACAGGCGGAATAAAAATGTCACAGTTTCACCGCAATGGTGAAGCGATGAATGCGATAGCACCAAATTGTAATGCTATACGAAGCAAGGCTGGCAGCTAACTCTTTTGGATCCGATTTCACGCAACTCTAGAAAACGCTCGTTTAAGACAATACGGCCGCTCCAGGGACACTCTGCTCACCACATTCTCTTCGCGTTGAGAACGCAGCACGTAGAAGGGTATACCGGCCCCCCGCTGTCGGCCGCCGAGAAGGGGAGATAACGCGCGCGCCCGCGACGACCACGCTCGTAAAATCGAAGGTCGCTCGAGGGACCCCCCGCCCCCCCCTTGCGTCTTTTCACGCTCACGAACGACGGGCGGGGCCGGTTGAACAGTTGGGGGGGGATCTTATCGCATGCGCTTTGGAGCGACGGAGACGGGCCGGCTCTGTGATCTCCGCTTCAGCCGCGTTCATCGCTCCCGCTCGCCCGCTATTACCCGCTGGTGGAACGTACGATGCGCAGGGGGCTCTTATCAATTTGGACTTCATACGCGACATGACGGCGATGGCGACGGCAACGGCGACGGCAAAAACCCGTTGAGATTGTCCATATAATTGCTATCGCAATAATAATTCTCGCTTTGATCGGTTTTAAGCCGTCGGCTGGCCACAACAAGCAGCCGCCACTCAGCGGCCGTCGCTATAAAGTGGTCGTCAAAACTCTCTGTTATTTTGTCGTCTACACGTTTGTTTACTGTGCTGAGATATCGTATGTAATACGAGCGGTTCTTTCGTCACCATACGTGCGTTCCACTCCTTGGATTATTTTACTGCTTTTCAGAGTTTGGCGACCTTCTCTAACTTCTTTTATTTTCAGAGCGTCCGCGTGCGTTCCCTTGCTTCTCAATAATGGGAGTGTTTTCATATGAATGCAACCAATAATTTAAAAAAAAACAGGTGAGCGTCTTTCACTTGCTTCGTTACACAGTTTATTCGGGCGTCCACAGCTGTTCTGCAGACGCAAGCTGCCAATGTATGTGGTTGGGCGCCCGCAGCAGCTCTACGGACTGAGCTGCCATCAAATCCGCTTCTGCCGAGCTGCTGCGGACGTCTGACTAAAACTGTGTAACGAAACAAGCGAAAGAACCTCACCTCTCAAATATATTTCACGCATGTCATCAGCATGCAGTGGCGGAACGGTTTGACCGCGTTCGTTGTCCTTTGGGCCCCGCGGCAGCATTTCCAACAGGCGTACCACCACTACCTTGGAAAAACGGTACTGCGACAGAAATCCCGCGTCTTTATTCGCCTCGATGGGATTCTGCCGATCCCCGAGAACATGGCGTAACGGCGGCGCGTAACGGTATGCTTCATCTTGCGTAATTT
Source organism: Rhipicephalus appendiculatus (assembly GCA_030522465.1). Classification (NCBI taxonomy): domain Eukaryota; kingdom Metazoa; phylum Arthropoda; class Arachnida; order Ixodida; family Ixodidae; genus Rhipicephalus; species Rhipicephalus appendiculatus. Next base: position 42,521 of record JALIZH010018709.1, on the reverse strand, counting down.
CTTCCACACGGCCAGCAAAATCGGTGAAGTCTGCGACAGAGCCGTAGTGGTCGGCCATGTTGTTTGACGAAAAAACGGCTAAAGTAGCACTTAAGGTAGCCAGTAACTGTACTTTACTTTCCGGCACTTAAGTGCCGATTTAAGTTTACCTTAAGTGCAAGATTGGTTTGTGAAACGCGTTAAGTGCCGATCGGTTACTTAAGTCATAAGTTAAGGATAAGTTTCCTTTGTGAATACGGGCCTACGGGTCGCAATCAATGTGACGTCATCCTGAGTCAGCAAGAGGCCATCACCTAGCCTCGCAAGAAATAACGTGGGGCGCATACCCGCATAAGATGTATGGTATGCGAGTAGGTGCTACACATGATTGAGATAAAGGGTGTCATGACGTATGCGACAGGCATTTTGCGTTATTCATGTCATGACAAGTGAATCGTTTTCATCATACACTGATCCCCTGCAATGCCAATTTGGGTATATTGCAAGATGTGGAGACAATCAAGAAGGAGCCCAAACGTAGGCGGCTGGACAGACAGACAGACAGACAGACAGACAGACAGACAGACAGACAGACAGACAGACAGACAGACAGACAGACAGACAGACAGATAGATAGATAGATAGATAGATAGATAGATAGATAGATAGATAGATAGATAGATAGATAGATAGATAGATAGATAGATAGATAGATAGATAGATAGATAGATAGATAGAAACAGCCAAAGTGCCTCCGGTTCGCAAGGAAATGCTTCGCATTAAAGAAAAAACTAGCTTGAAGCTTCACGCGAAAATTTCGGAGCCCAGCTATGAAAATGATACAGTTGGCTTTCTAGGAATTGTGATCAGTGCATGGAGAACGAGGAAGGGAGGCGCCGTACGAGGAGGTGGGCTTCTGGACGCTGAGCGCGCGCCCGTTCGCTTTGGCTTTTTTTCCCCATGAGCGCAACAAGAAATAAAATGAAACGGGAGCATCATAGCGAATGTGACACGAATGCGAAGAACTAGCGGCTTCAGAGGAGGTTGACCTGTGACCGCTAGGCGCACTCCCTCATATTTTTCTTTTGTCCCACGATTAATATTCAGGCTCGTATTCGGACAGCTTGCCGCTTCCACTTCCCGACGTAGCTCTGTAAATTGCAAACCCCTTTTATGGCGCTCGCTCTTAACGGCATCCGGTTCTTTGGTGAGCGCCTTCAATTCTCTGAACAGTTGGTGTATTCATGTGGGAGGTAGTGGCCAAGTACTGCACCAGGGTGGCCAATCCTGCTCTGGTGAGGGAGTGCATTGCTGGCTGTGGTCGCCAGTGAGGCTGAACCCCAGGCCTTTTTTCACAATTCCATCATCACGCGGATTTTTTTTAATCCAGTTGTGAATTGTCCGGCACCGGGATTGGAACCACGGACCTCTTGCATGCGAGGCTGATGCTCTAACCACTACGCCATCGCTGCTCATATCGCTGCTCTGAACAGTAGGGTTGTAGAAAGTTCGAATGAGAATTTGTAAATAAAACAAAACTTGCAAAAATTAACTCATCTTTGCAGTAGTGATGCCAGGCCTGAAAGAAGTACGCAGCTGGGCGGTCTTCTTTGTTTCTGTTCAGTTTCCTCTTTCCCACTTCCTCTAATTCTTTCTCTTTCTCTCTTCGCCCTGTTTTTGCTTTTTTCACTTGTCTCTGATTATTTCGATTTTTTTCTCTTTCGTGCTCTTTGTATGCTTCTTTCTTTTCCTTACATTTCCATCTCGCTCTTTCTTTATCTTTCCCTCTCGTTCGCAACCTTTCCCATGCTATGCAGTACTCCCTCCCTTTCTCTTTTCCCTCTCATCACCTTCATTTCCCTTTCCATACAAATTATTATACTATACTACACAAAGCTATGCTACGATCTGCTCACTGGAGGACTCTCGCCTTCGGATGGTGGGTGCGCGGGTTCGAATACCACCTCGCGATAAACTCTTCTCCCGAAGATTTTTTCTCGTTTTATTTCTTTTAATCTATTTCTTTCTCTCTCTCTCTCTCTCCTTCTTTCCTTTTTTTCTCTCTCTGTCTGTAGTCGTTCTCTCGCCCATCAGAGTTATTTCATCCCACGCTGAACTAATCGGCACGCGTGTTCTGGGAGCGACGCACAAGATGAAGAAGTTGGACGAAGAGAGTGCGTGCCGCTGCAGGATGATGATAATTTCTGTTCATGCGCAAAAGACCAATGCCGGGCTTAAAAGGCTGCTCTCTTAAGCGAGAAGTAAGGATTCCATTATTGAGATATGATATATGGGTATAAGTTTATGACAAAAACGAGTCAAATAACTTTCATAGTAATCAACTGAAGTCGTGCACAACCTAAAAATCAATACGCTCCCCGCCTCCAAAGTTGCGGCTCGCATGCCATCCATATCTGAAACAGAGTCGTGTGAGATGGTTTTCATTCAAATAATAATAATAATAATAATAATAATAATAATAATAATAATAATAATAATAATAATAATAATAATAATAATAATAATAATAATAATGTGGGGTTTTACGTCCCAAAACCAAGATACCATTATGAGGGACGCCGTAGTGGAGGGCTCCGGAAATTTTGACCGTCTCGTGTTCTTTAACGTGCACTCACATCGCAGATTACACGGGCCTCTGGCATTTCGCCTTCATCGAAATGCGGCCGCCGCGGCCGGGATCGACCCTACGACCTTCGGGTCAGCAGCCGAGCACCGTAGCCGCTACACCACCATGGCGGACTTGGTTTTCATTGTGACAGGAAGTTAATTTTCTGTATATGTACGAATACATAGAATTAAAAGGGAGTCGCTCTGCATGAAATAATACGTTTGGTTAAGTAGCGCTGTCGGAATCCTAGCCCGGAATTCGGCACCGAAGTCGAAGACTTCGACCGATAAAACTTAAGAGGACGCTTGAGCTTCGCATTCAAGAGCAGAGCCTCATTCACTAGCTTAGCTTCGCTCCTCGGTAGACACGTGAACCGTGCCGAAAGGAAAGGAACGTCTGAGCGCGTAAAATTGGCCGTTTGAAACTATCCTAGAATGCCTAGTGCTGGTTGGTTTGCTCGGCGTTGCCTTTCGCGGGCGAGAGTGCGTTCACGTTCGTTTTCATCCATGGCAGAGAGACAATGTGTGGTTTGGAACGCGCTTATTCTTCATCGTCATCAGCACAAACAAAGTGCACATAATGGCTTACAGATGTGTAGCGGGTCATCTTTGGTTGGTCGTTGGTTGTGAGCGCTTATCAGCAGAATGACGAATAATGGCATAGTGGGTGCTTCCCTACTTCATGAAAGTTATGGTGGGCGTATAGTGGGTACCTTGCATGCCTTGCATGTGCTCTGCCGTCACGGACACAGACAGACCACGGACAAGCCTAGACCCTAAGGTGCCTCGCCCCTATAGCTAGCACAGGAGAAACAATCAGCGGTCCGAAACGAAGCAAGCACGAGCACCAACAACCATCCTCGTCTTCGTCTCCGTCTTTTGCTGTCGCTCATGTCTGCGCCCAGTCCTTTTTAAATGCGAAGCATTTCTTTGCGTACTGCAGGCACTTTTAGCGTTTCTATCTGCGCATCTATCTATCTATCTATCTATCTATCTATCTATCTATCTATCTATCTATCTATCTATCTATCTATCTATCTATCTATCTATCTATCTATCTATCTATCTATCTATCTATCTAGCCGCCTACGTCTGGGTGATCTCGTGATTACCCCTTTAATTTGGGCTAGACCAAAATTAGTATGTGAGAATAAGATGGTTTGCCGAATATGCCTCGCTGGTCGTGACATGAATAATGACAATCCCGTCGCGTACGTCGTCAAACTCTTTCGGGCAAACCCTGTGGCACATACCACGGGGCGGGTATGTGCCACAGGTATGAGGGTATGTGCCAGAGGTGATTGACAGTTTAGACTACCCAGGAACGGCGAGACAAACATTGGTACCTTTAACGCCATGGCGTTAAAAAGCTGACCTCATCAGCAGCGTTGACCGGACGAATGCAAATAAGAAAGGGCAGGGTCCCAACAGGAATCTAACCCTAGCATTCTGCGTGGCAATCAAGCATTCTACCACAGAGCCACGCCAGGTCTCGGAACTGCTTTTCGAATAGACCCTAATGTTCTTGAAACGTCAATTGTCGTTGCAGTGCTGGCTATCCAATTTTATAAACATTACATATGTACTCCGATGATACAGCCGTCACGCCGGATTAACATCAATTATAGTAAAGCGCCATCCACTGAAGTTGATATATGTTGCAGTGTCCAGGGCTACCATCCTGGCGAGCACAAGCGCTACATATCAGTTTACCGCTTCTGGTGTTGCTACTGCCCATGTTGCTGTTGGCATCGTTACGCAACTGTAAACAATTTGTTATGCAAAACATATGCGACTGTGGAACATATGTCTGTGCGTACAACATTTGTACATATATTTAGCGTAATTTCGTAACGTTTCGTTCAATAAAACATTACAACACAGTCACCTTCCCTCCGCCTGCTTCGCATAACATCGATTCCCAAGGTACGTGAAATCTGCCGAATTTTTAAAAATCGAAGGACGACCGGGAATTGGTAGAGCGTCGTACGCGCTATTCGAATGATGCAGGTTTGGTCTTTAGTGGCGGAAAGTTGTCTACTCGACAAGTTTAATGACTTCACGTTTATGTCGTAAATACTACGAATAACATCCCCTATACCAGGGGTCTCAAACTTGACTCCAAGCAGCGGGCCGCAGTCACGCAATTTAGTCCAGCAAGGGCCGGGGCACTGATGGAGGTAGAAGCGCGGGGAGGGGGGGGAGGGGGGTGTTTGCAGATTCCTGAATTTTCCAGCAAACGCTGCCATTTAAAAAAGAAAGCTTTCCTATATCTCATATGCAGGTCATTTCTGAAAGAGATTTGGTGCCAGGATTCCACCAACATGTTGATACCGATCTCCAAAATGACACAAATCTGGAGGCTGATATTGAAATATAATTTTTTGTTTCACGGTTATGTTTCAGAACAAAGTCAACACATGGGATGCTTCGTGGAGACAATGCCTTAAACGAGTCAGGCCTGTGTAGTTTCACGAACATCTTTAATAACAAAATAAAAAAAAATTTGGGGACGAAGACAGTCAAATGCGGGCCGTGGGCCGCAACTGCGAGCCTCGCGGGCCGCGTGTTTGAGACCACTGCCCTATACTTTGAAAGGCTTGATTGTCTGTTAGTTCTCATTAATAATTAAAAAGCATCCTTTTCTCACGTTCTCCTCCCCTCGTTATGCCTCGTTATGCCTCGTTATGCCTGCCAGGAGGCCGGAATACCAGCATCCGCTTGTTTTTTTTTTCTTTGGATGAGAAAGGAGCCTGTTCTGCGTTACCCTGAGAGAAAACAAATTGTCTTTAAATAAAAAACTAATCATTATTATCTCCAGTACACGGGGAACTCAGATGCAGCTGAGAAAACAGCACTTGAAGCGTGGCTCTTCGTCTGAAGGTATCTACATTGGCTTAAATAAAGGTTACATGCTTACTATACTGTGCTGGTTCCTTCTGCGTGCGTAATTGCTTCTTAAATTCAACAAGCTACGAAATTTCCGAATTCTGCATCATGTATATGGACACTGGTAGCGCTTAACAGTTCACCTGCATGCATAGGCGTGCGCATGGGGGGGGGGGGCAAGAACCTCCCCCCCCCCCTTGTGACCTAAGAGGGGGGGACGCAAAGTCAGCCCTATAGATTAACATAATCAAGAAGGGGCGCTGCGACACGAGGGGGGGGGGGGGGAGGCGCAAAGTCAGCCCCATCTATTGACATAATTGAGAGGGGGGGCGCTCGTACGAGCCTTCGCCCCCCCCTACACTGGAACCCTGCGCACGCCTATGCGTACATGCCATTTTCTCTGGCCAAGCTTCAGCATCAGTATAAGGGGAATAGATCGAGAAGGCCACGCCGAGAAAGCGGAATGCGGGCGCGTGCTCCTTGCAGCCTCGCAAAAAGATGTCAGACAGCATTACAAGCTGCCGCGAAGAACATAACCTTTCGCAAACATGCCGCTGCCTAGACGGCAGGTAAATCCAAAATAAAGCTGGGAACCGAGACACTACAACAACGTGATGAGAGGTTGAGTTAGCTGCAATATATGCCTCATACAGTCCGGCCGACATTTTGGCAGATGGTTGGGATTTAAAAACAGCGCAAAATAGAGACAAGGGACCAAAGAAGATCCCAAGCATGAACCACCAACTAGCCCAACTTTCGCTTCTTTGGCAGATGGACCAGTGTCGTTAAAAAGTGTCATATCATCCTGGTCGTGTTAGTCTACAAGTGGGTTAGTCGTCAATGTCATGTCGGTGTTGTGGCTGGTAGCAAGAGCGACACAACATTAACGCTGACCAGCCACACTGAGAAAACCTTTTTCTTGCCATGCTACTTCTTTGGTACATAAGGACAAGGACAGATTTCTCACACTTATACACGGAGACGCATTACCCTACTGAACCAGGCATGGCCTCATAGCACCGACACAGTCTTCTCCCCGATGCCGGAAGGCATCGCGGAGAAGGGTGCTATGGGCAGGGAAACACTCCCTCCCCTCTTAAATCTCTCAAAAAGAAGGAAGAAGCAATCTGGTGAAAACTGCGGACGAGTCCCATCCCGAACCCGCATACCCTAAGAAAATGACATCGTGAGGTGCATTTTTTTCAAATGAAGGCATAGCGACCTTAGATCATATGCTCTTGGCCTTACCAGCGCTATATGGTCTATATGGGAATAAACGAAAGGAGAAGGACCTTAAGCGCTCGTTTTTCTTTGTTCGACACAATATTAGTGAAAACTAACACAAATTAATGCTGTTGTAGCCAGGCCGCCCCCACCGATTCCTGTGGCTGGCCCGCTTAGTTGCACCGAAGCCGTCGCCAGACCCCAGGCCTTCGACGCAAATGCCCCGCATACATACGCCGACGTCGTCCACGTGCCACGACTGCCGCCCACCATGCAGTCATATCAGCAGCCGCCTCCCCCATCGCGTTCTGCGACATGGATGGGACCCGCGAACCGATGGCGCACTTCCGACAACCGCCCCATCTGTTTTGCCTGCGGTTGCGCCGGTCACGTCACACGCTATTGCAATCGCGTGCAGCAGCCTCGGGTCGCATCCAACCTTCCCAGCCAATCGAGCCGCCCTTATTATGACCCATCGCCGCCTATGTCACCGACGTCCCGCCCCGCACCATCTCCACGCCGTTCACAGTCTCCACGACGTCGCTCACTGTCGCCGATGCGGCCACGTCCGCCCGAACGCGACCGGAAAAACTAGTCGTCGCAGTCCACGAGGCAAGGGCTGCGACGCTGTCGAACTGCGAAAGCCTTCAGAGAAGCCCATCGAACGTGATAGACGTGTTTGTGGACGGTGTTCGCGCATCTGCCCTTGTAGATACTGGCGCCGCCGTATCCGTCATGGACGCAAAACTTAGCCGATTACTGCGCAAAGTGAGGACGCCACTTTCCGGGCTCTCCCTCCGTACAGCCAGCGCCCAAAGCATTCACCCTACAGCGGTGTGCACAGCCCGCCTCATGATTCGGGACGCGATGTACGCCGTCGAACTGATCATACTTCCTGCATGCTCTCACGACGTCATCCTAGGATGGGATTTTCTCTCCCGCCACGACGCCGTCATTCATGGCGCACCAGCTGAAATAGAGCTCTCACCATTCGCTGATTTGACGCCGGCCGACAGTCCATCGGCTGCAAGCAAGGTACTTGTCAAAGACGACACCAAAGTGCCTGCAAACTCGTCAACGGCGGTGTCGGTCTACTGCGCCAGTCTTTCCGACACCGTTGCACTCCTCTCGCCATCTGACCGTGTTTTAATGAGGAAAGGATTACTGGTTCCTTTCGCGACCGTGCAAGTCACTCACGGCAGCACCTCTATTTTTGTTATGAACTCATCGCCGTACAGTATTACGTTGGTGCGAGGGGAATGTCTCGGCAGCGTGGAACCCATCGAAGACGCACAAGTTATGGATGAACCCTATGACAATAAGTAACTTTGTTTGTAGTAATTGTAATATAAATATGAAGAAAATGAACGAAAAAAGTAACCTGCCGCTGGCAGGTACCGAACCTGCAACCTTCGAATTACGCGAGTGTTTCACACTCACCCCAGTGCCTGCGATCAGCAGGTTTTAACACTCCCAGGTTTAAAATCACACGTATTCCAAACGAACTGGACGGGGGATGACCGACGCTGTAGCTCAAATGGTAGAACATCGGATGCGTACTTCGAAGGTTGCAGGTCCGGTCCCTTTGAGCGGCAACTTATCTTCCACCTTTACTTTCTTCGCCTTTATATCACAATTACTGCAAATAACATCCCCTTATATTTTCTTTGCCTTTATGGCCTGTTAGTTCTCACTAATATTTTATACGGGGATAAAGAGTCATGGGAATCCTTCCTCCTCATCCAGGAAGAACAAGACCAAAAACAAGTCATCCGTCAAGCGCAGGCCGCCGCCGGAGGCACTCTGGTTCCCGCTTACTTTTAGGGGTGTAGTAAAACGGTTAAAAGGGGGAGCAGTGTCTCACTCCTATCACCCATACTCTGCGACCAGTGCAAATAAAGTTTTTTACACGAAAGTGTTTTATGCCGGGGTCCACCACGGCTCCTCTGACATATTTCCGTCACGGATATGACGTTGTAAAATTTAAACTAACACATTGAGATCAAAGAAAAAACCAAGACGAAAAAGTGCCGTCGCCGGGCGTCGAACCTACAACCTCTCGCTCCGCAGCGCGCGGCGCAAAACCACTCGACCACAGGAGCGCACGTACCTTAGATAGCTAACGGCAAGCTATTTATGTACACCATATACCGTTGGCGGTCCTCAGAGCTCGTCGACTTCAGCGCGTTTTCGTCATCACTAGCAAGATGGCGCGCAAGTGGCACGGGGTGCGCGCTCTAAAGGTCGTCAAGGTCGTCGCGCCTCTCGCTGCGATGAGCGCGCGCCTCCACGGGGCTCGCTCGTGCGCACGCGCTTATCTTGTGATCGGGTTTTCGGGGCGCTTTTGTACGCCTTCTGCTTCCACCGCAAGTTTGTTTTGAAGTTACAGTGGTTAAAGAGTGTGCGAAGGTCACTTTGCTCGCCGCAGCGGCCGCGTTTACGAAAGGAGCGCGCTGCTCACACACGAAATCTAAGGCTGGTTGAAAGAGCACATGTACCGGCCCGACCTCAATGCATCCTACTGTAATGGAGCCTCTCCCTTGCTGTATTTTTTAAAATAAATATGTTTATTCCCTGTTATCTCTTTATCGACTGACACGTTTTGGTTTGATGCGACCGTATGAAACCAATAGATAATCAAAAGAAGGAAAACATAGGGTGCGTTATTGGTTGCTCTACTTGCAAAGGTATTTCTGTTTGAGTTCCAGCCGTGGCCGGTGACCGCTAAAATATTACACCATCTCCCGCTAAAGGGAACCATGTGTAGATGCGAAGCAGCGGGCGCTAACGCTTACACTGGCGGCGGCGTTGGCGCTGGCGCTCATCGCGGCGTTGCGCAGGAAAGAAATCTGGGGAGGCGCAATCACGCAGTGATGGACCGATGTTTCCTACTGGAACATGCCAATCGCTGCTAATGGGCAATGAGAAACAGAAGACTCCGATTGGACACAGAGACCCGCAGTCCGCTTTTAGTTAACGCGCACGCTGCGAATTTTTATCGTTCGACAACGCTCAGGAGAAATCTCCCACCGGCACCAACCTTGCAGGTCAAGATCCAGTGCCTATATATACGGGGTGGCCAGTGAACGGTTGTGCAGCGCGAGCAGTCGGTTTTTTCAATCAAGAAACTCGCTAGCAGACGCTGCCTGCGTCGGCGTTGCGAGGCGAGAGAGGGCGAGCGTAGGAGAGGAGAAAAGGGGGAGGGGATGCGCATGCGCAATGGGGGTGTAAATGCCGCGGGAGTGATGCCTAGAGGAGAGAGAGCGGGAGGGGACGCGCATGCGTAGTGGGGGGTGCGGACGCCGCTGGCAGCGATGCCTATAGAAGAGAGAGAGGGGAGCGTAGGAAAGGAGAGAGGGGGAGGGGACGCGCATGCGCAATGGGTGTGTAAACGCCGCGGGAGGGATACCTAGAGGAGAGAGAGGGGGGAGCGTAGGAGGGGAGGTGCGTGAAGAGGGTTTGCGCATGCGCAGTCAGGGTGGTCCCGCCGCACACCACCACCACCACCACCACCGGATTGAACTTCGCCATAAGATGCTTCACATCTAAAACTCGGCGCAGCTATGCAAAGCAAAGTGGAAACTCAGCCTAGCCATGTGTAGTACAGTAGAGCAAAGGGGTGAGAAAGAAAACTAAGGGTGAGGAGCAGGGATGTGAAGTTGAGAAGCATGGAAAGGATAAGGGGAAGAGGTTGAAGCAAAGCATAGCCATGTATAGTATACTATGGCAAGGGTGGGGGGAAGGGAGGCTGAGCGAATTTTTATGGTGAGGAGAAGATAAAGCATGAAGGGGAGAGCGTAAATCGCAACATAGGCATGTATACTATAGTCTAGCAATGAGTGGGAAAAGGAGTAGGGGATATAGGAGCAATGTGAGGGTGAGGAATAGGGACATGAGGATGAGAGAGGGTGTAGAAAAGCATAGCGTTGTTTGTTATAGGCAAACGGATGGGGAAAAAATAGTGAGCGTGAGGAGGAGAGAACGCCATCAGCTCCGCTCTTTTCTGTGTTCGTGCCCCCCAGTCCGTAACTGCCCAAAATTTTAATTCAAGCTTAAGGTGTGTTTTTTTTCCTGATTATTGCAATAATTCTTCTCGTAGTAATGCTACCCTGCATTCTTACAAATTCATCGTCACTGTAACTGTGGCAAAATTAGGGAAATTTTGGGTGAGCTCAGGGAAGTACACATTTGACGAAAAACAGCCTTCGGCAGTCGCCCAAAATTTGCATGCGATAGCTTTAACGAGCTCGTTTCGCTGAAAATCCAGCGTCGGTGTCGTTGGTTGTGCGCGAACAAATCATCTTGTCCGCGACCGAAAAATCGAGAAAGGTTCAAATAAAATAAATAATAAAACTTTGCGGTTCGAAGGGCGAATCAAACCCAGGGCCGTCTCCGTGGCAAGCAGATGGTCTACCACAGACCCACGTCATTTATTTTTTTCTTTATTGGAGCATGTAACATTCAAATAAAAGCAAACACACGCCCACTAATCTTCAGTCTGAGTGTTATGGCGTCATGGAAGGTACGCCACGTGTCCCACATTATTAAAATGGTTTCAGATTACACAAGCCATCTATAACATTTAGCATTTCATCATCGTAGCAAAGTCTTGCAAAACTTCACGCAGCTTGCACATTTGTTCAATAAAATAAATATGGACTGGCCGAGCATCTAAATCACAATGCCTAACTGCCATGTGGCTTCGCCATATGCTGTGTAAGCCAAGTCATTGTTTGAAAATCTTTCGAAAAAAAAGAACACTATATCAATGTCATTTAGTGGAAGGAGTCTCCTTAACGGATGCTGGATGGCGTGGCAGAATCCTCGAATCGCATTAGGTGCCAAACAAGTGACTTGCGCAACGAGTGGGTGGTTTTAAGCTGCCCACCTATTACAAAGTATGCAGCTACGCAAATGCACGTGGCACCTTACGGACTAGTAGTGGGTACTTCACCAATTATCAAAAGGGAAGAATTATGGCGTATTGGGCACTTAGCAACTGCACATCCAATAGACATTGTAGGGTAGTTTGAAAAGGCCAATGTTACGCGCACAAACATTCCTTTCCTTGCGGCATGGTTGAAGGTAATCCGCCCAGGGGCTCGATCACACTATCGCGTTCTACTCTTGAAGGCGCAGCTCGAACGTCCTCCAAGCTTTTTTTTTTTTGCTTCTTACTGTGGTACGCGAACCAAAAACAAGGGACTATAGAACAAAGACGTAGCGCTTCTTCTCTTCCCTCTTTTTTTTTTTTTTGTTTACGCTCGATAACATTATGCATCAATTGTTCTCATTAACCCAAAATACGAGTGTCTTGCTGTAGATAGGTGAAGTTGATGTTAACTTGTTAGATTTTTCGTTTTTGTCTGTATGTTTACGTAACATTCTTTTCCTTCATCGGGCTTTTTCAGCCACACATTAGCATCTATTTTGTCGGTTTCGTGGTTGCTAGTTGTATGTACATTTTTTCATCTTTACAGCCACGCTGTACATGGCATGATTCTAGCGGATGCGCGTCAACGGACGAAGGATTCGTGAAACATTAATCTTAAGCTAAACGACTTGCTCGACTAATCCAGCCGTTTCGGCGTCCATAAAAAATGTATATGACATAAATGTAAATATAAAGATGTTGACTTCGTCGACATGGCAGAATGAGGTGAACAATTTTATTTTAAGGAGAAAACAGGTCAGAAAGACAGATCAGCATGGAAACGAACGGTTTTTTTGTTATTTTGAAACGATGGGGTTTCTTATCTACTACAGCATTTAAATTTGACACCACCGTAAGTGAGACAATATGAGTAACGTGCAAGAGAAACACCAGGATCGTTGAGTGTATACGTTTTTATTCGCTGGAAATAGTGAGTAATCATAATAAATAAAAGCCCTGAAGAGGCCGCGTGAGCAAGGGGGGGGGGACTGCGGTAGAGCTAGTCTCCCATGGCCCCCGCCTCCTTCGGCCCCCCGCAAGGACACAACTAAAGTTTCGCCTCTCTCTCACGCGCCACGGCAATATTACCCTGTACGAGAAGAACCATAGCCACAGCTTCACTGGCTATCACCTTCCTAGTAGCGGAACGACTTTGAATTGTTTTTTTGTTGGAATAAACAGATAGGCTGCACTAAATGAGCGCTCATTTAGCGGATTCTTCGTCCGCCTCGGTGGATCAGTGGCTAGGGTGCTCGGCTGCTGACCCGAAGGTCGCGGGTTCGATCCCGGCCGCGGCGGTCGCATTTCGAAGGAGGCGAAATGGTAGAGGCCCGTGTACTGTGTGATGTCAGTGCACGTTAAAGAACACCAGATGGTCAAAATTTCCGGAGCCCTCCACTACGGCGTCCCTCATAATCACATCTTGGTTTTGGGACGTAAAACCCCACATTTTATTATTATATTTAGCGATTCTTCTTCCTTTGTCCTCTTTTGTCCTAGTGCTCGTGTTTGTCAGATGGAATTTTTTAGAATTTGAATTAATTTGCTACTTTGTAATTACGTTTATACGATTACAGGCGCTCCTTGCCAGAATTGATTACGCTTTGAACAGTGCAATGTTGCCACAAAGGTAGTGACCGAACTACCTGTTTGTGATGTGCTTTTTGTACAGGAAATCTTAGTTTCACTGGCGTCATTTCGGCACACCTTTCCCTTTTTGCTCATGGCATAAAACAACATGTCTGTGACCCTTCGTCGTGTCTTCGTCGCCACTGAATGATTTCATGCGAAGCCATGAAGCGAGCGCAACATCAGGAACTTGAAGGGGCGCATACTGTTGGCTCGCTGTTCAAGTTTATACCACGAAAGAGTATTATCATAAGACCCCAGTGCCACTGACAAGGCCCGAAGCCTCGTTGCTGTTCTATGAGGGTAGCCATGGCAACGAGAGTGCTCTACTTTTCGCTTAAATTGTAGGCACTGCATTTTCAATGGAAGACGCTAGGTTCATTTGTCTGCCCGGCCTGGTTAAAGGCATCGCAAAGAGACATTACAAAGTCCTCGTGACAGCATCCGTTGTGCTGTATTCACACATAATTTATTTATTTATTTATTTATTTATTTATTTATTTATTTATTACAATACCCACAGCGCCTTACGGCATTACAGTGGGGGGGGGGAGGGCAATACTAACATAGCCAACCAAAAGCAGGTAATTTAACAAAATGTACAAGGAGTACAAGGCGGCAAGGAGTCAAATGCACAAAAAAAAAAAAGTAAAGCAGCAAAACTTATTTAGTACGAAAAACGCACAAGCAAGTAAACCACAGGGGATCACGAGGTCTATTTACAGTACAAATTCTGCAAAGAGGAAGCAAATACATCAGGGGAGATAATGGTGGCAATGTCATGAGGCAGTTTGTTCCACTCGCTAATTGTTCTGGGGAAAAACGCCATCTTGAAGTAGTTCGTTCTACATCTTATCTCCTTGACCTTGTAGGCATGATCAAGACGGGGTGAGACGTAATCAGGATTGTGCAAGTAATGATCCCGGTTAATACCAGTGCTGTTATGAAATACACTGTGGAAAAACTTTAACCTTAAATATTGCCTACGCTGCTGCAGTGACTCCCATCCTAGGCTTTCCTTTGCACTGCACACGCTAAAGTGGCGGGTACAATTGGCATGAACAAATCTCACAGCTAAATTCTGAATTCTTTCAATCTTTTGAATGTCCACCTGCTGCCAAGGATCCCAAACGCAACAAGCGTATTCAAGTATTGGTCTAACATTGGCTTTGTACAAGAGGTCTTTTGCGGCTAGTGGCAAATTTCTTGCATTTCTTCGAAGGAAACCTAGAACTCTTGAAGCTTTGCATGTGACATACTCAATATGGCGACGCCAGGATAATTCTGCAGTAAAGTAAACACCAAGATACTTATGGTCGAACACTTTTGCCAGTTTTTCTGCATTAATAGTGTAACTAAAATCATTACAGGATTTTTTTTCTAGTGAAGCACATATACACAGATTTTTTCACGTTTATGTCCATGCACCAGGTATTACACCAGGTGCTAATCAAATCCAAGTCTTTCTGTAGCGCAGTGCGATCATGTACGGAATGAATAACCCTGTATAATACGCAGTCATCTGCGAACATTCGGAGACTGGAGGAAATGCCACAACAGATGTCATTCATGTACATAAGAAAAAGAAGCGGCCCAAGCACTGACCCTTGTGGCACACCTGAAGTAACGTCCACTTGATCGGACTGCATTCCATTTAAAACTACCATCTGCCGTCTGAAGTTCAAGTATGCTTTTATCCATTCAATAACAGAAGAGTTTATGTTGTACCAGGACAGTTTCTTAATTAGTAAAGAGTGAGATACTAAATCAAACGCTTTACGGAAATCCAAGTAAAAACAGTCAACAGTATACCCGTTATCCAGTGCACTAGCCAAATCGTGTGTAAATTCAGTCAACTGCGTAACGCAAGAAAACCCAGGTCGAAAGCCATGTTGCTGAGGCGATAATAAGGAGTAATTTTTCAGGTGATTCATAATGTTTGTAAAAAGGATGTGTTCTAGTATTTTACAGCTGATGCAAGTGAGTGAGATCGGCCGGTAGTTTGCCGCGATGCTGCGCGGACCAGACTTGTGCACTGGCACAACGTAGGCAAGTTTCCCATCATCCGACAAAACACTTTCACTCATTGACTTTGAGAAGATAACAAACAAATATTTTGATACAGAACGTGCGCACATAGAAAGTAAAGCAGATTGTAGGCCGTCCGGACCAGTGGCCTTTGAGGCACATAGTTTCTCTAACAACTTCTGGATGCCCCGTTGATCAAAATCAATATCTTCCATTTGCTCTCCACTCGGACAGGTCTGTGATGAAGTGGCACCGCCGCTTGAGCGGCCAGCAAACACAGAGCTAAAGTATTGGTTAAGATGTGAGGCTTTTGCAATGTCACTGTGAAGTAAGTTTCCGTCTAGTTCGAGGGGAGGAATAGACACTGTATCTTTGCCGTTCAATTTGACCAGCTGCCAGAGTTTTTTAGGACTTCCTTGTATCCTTATTTCAAAAGACTCGAAGAACTTATTTTTCTCTATGTTTATCACGCTTTTCATGTGCTTGGTTATCAGCTCAAGTCTTTCGCTCAAGTGCGATGACGGTGTTTTTCTGTATGCAGTGTACGCGGTTGCCCGTTTTCTGGCTAATCTACGCACTTACTTTGTGCACCACGGTTTAGATCTGCTGCGACGTGGCGTCATTATCCATGATGGCACATGTCGATCGCGTAATTCGAGAAGTTTTTGCTTAAACAGGTTCCATAATTCATGCGCATTTTTGGTTTCCGCTAAAGTTTCAAAAACATCGTAATATGCATCCAAAGAACTTTCAATATCACTTTTACGGGCTTTCTGATAACTGTAAATCCGTCGTGTAGCGCAATTTGCAACCTTTGCATACTGTAAATTTAACTCGCAGTGCACAAAAGCGTGATCACTAATGCCTGGAAGTACCAAAGAAGACTTCACGGCCGTGGGGGTGTTCGTGAGCATGAGATCTAATATATTGTTTCCCCGTGTTGGCTGCAAGACCATCTGTGTTAAGTCGTAAGTGCCGCATAGTTCCACAATCGCTCTGGTTAATTCACTCTGCCCGCTCGATGTCGGCCCCTGGTGAGCCCACTTGACCTCTGGAAGGTTAAAGTCGCCTCCTATTATTACATAGTCCGTTTTGACAGTTTCAACCGCATCGATTAGTTCGTACAATACATTAGCTGAACTACTTGGTGGACGATAAAACGAACACAGAGAGACAGTTTTGCCGTTTGAAAGTCTAATCAGAGCCCAGACAGCCTCGCTGTGGGTAACTTCCATTTGATTTTGACGGATAAAAACCATATACAACGCACCATGGTCTACAGACTGGCAATACATTTAACAAATTTTCGGCTTAACGTCACCACGCTGAATCTCGCGAAGGTTGTGTTTATTACAAGCCAGGTTTGATAGCAATATGTCTAGAGCTGCCTGGGCCAAACGGCAACTTATAAAATTTATTCTACCGCTTAAATATAATCTTTATAGGAGCTTCAAACTGGTAGAGACAGCATTTCATTCCGTCTTGTTTTTGAAGTTACGTCTTGAGGGTTTTTTAGTGCAGCCGTTACTGCTGCTGCGGTTGCCAAATGGACTACTACGTTTTGCTGCTTAGGGCCAGGTCGTAGGTTCGGCTTCCGACCCAAACCGCTTCATTGCGATGGAGGTCGAATGACATGTTCGCGTAGCACGGTTTGGGAGGATTAGTAGAGGAGACGTCGAAATTAACTCGCAGCCTTTAAACCACGGTGTTTCTCATGCAAAACCCCCGTGTTGCCCGCACACTCTGACTGATAAATCAAAGAAATCTTTGTGCCCACAAACATGCGCCTCACATGTGGACCAAAAGTTTGTCCCAATTCCGGTGTCTCGTTCATTTCCGGCGCTTGGAGAAAAAAATTTGACCTCATCCTGTTTTAGCCACTTTACCGTTAAACTCCCCATCGTTGAAACACGGACGCTTACGGCTTGCCATTAGAGAACAGCTGTACATTGGGGATCTGGTACAAAGGCAAAATAAAGCGTTCTCTTGTGCTTTATCGTATCGGCATCATCCGATCCATCACATGCGCCAGGCAACTAACTATGGAAAAAATGGCAATTCATAGAAATTACAGGCACGTACTTTTTTTTTCGCTGCTCGTTATTAACTCAGCCAGACTGAAGTGCAAAAAAAATATTCTGCTAAAAACTATGTATAGCTTTCATAAATTGGTCACAAGTTGTGCTTCCCCTAAGCACACTGCCCTAAGCGTTATCGAGCAGTCGATTCAGAAACCTGAACTCGAGACTTAGCCAGTCATCTTGCCTATTCAGTACATCTGATTGGACATGGCCGCCGCTGATTTCACGCCTACGGTGAACAAAGTGGTGGAGGACCATTCTGAAGAACTCTGGAAGCTGAGTCGCTTCTTGTTCGAGAGCCCCGAGCTGGCTTTGGAAGAAGTCAAAGCCCACGACAAACTTTGCGAGTTCCTGGAACGGAAAGGCTTTTCTGTGCAGCGGCAGTATTGCTTGGAGACTGCCTTCAGGGCCGAATTCGACTCTCCGGCGGGATCAGATGGTGAGTGCAGGATTGACAGACTGAATAATTGTTCGATTGATTGACACAAAATGAGAACATGGGTCTTTTGGTTGGCTTCGTGTCCGCTCTCGTCGAAGAAAAAAAAAAAAAAACGTGCGAAAACTGGACTCACAAAGAGAAGCAAACAAGTACAATCAGCGCTTGTGGTGTGTGTTTTTCTTCCCAAACCCAGTTCCGCGCTGCTTTTTTTTTCTTATCTCTCCGAGTAACGTGTACCAAATGGTCCTTCAAAAAACCCTTCCCCCTATGTTTCAAGTAAGTCTTCATACTGGATTCGTTTCAATTCAGCGCTTGTGTATGTCCTTTGGTTTTCGTGTCCTCCTTTCACCCGCTGGGTGGTGCCATACGCTGTAGTGATGAGCCAGCTAGCCAACCAACACATTTTAAGCACTTGAAATTTAATTGCATAGGTATCCTTGCATGTTCACTATTGTTTATTTACTTAGTAAAAAAGGTTTCAAGGGCTAAAAACACAGTTGTTCATGAAGCTATTTTTGTTTTTTTAGAAAGTCTGCCCTTAGTTCACCTGCTGTGAAATTCATGCCGCAACAATGTAGATGCACGTCACATTTGGGTACAACCATTTTATGTGCGGCGTACCTAGACGCTGGAAGATACTATATTGGGCATCTTGGAAAATACAGTCGATGAAAAATGTTGCTGAACACAAAGAAAAAGTGAGCCGAGTGCTTAAAGTTATGTTGACACCAAAGCAAGCACGTCTGGATTTGTTTGGGAGCAAGGCTGTGCAGCAATATTCGCACTAGTAGCAAAGATTTATTAACAAATGCCTTATAATGCGCGTATAATGTTTTTCACTATGTCCTACCCTATTATTGAGAACTCACATGACGCGAAGTGTAACGGAAATGTAATAATAATAGTAATAATAATATTAATATTAATAATATTATTATCATTATTCTGAGGGGTTTTACGTGCCAAAACCACCGTATAATTATGAGATGTATAGGGGATGTTATTAGAAGTAATTGTAATGTAAATGTGAAGAAAGAAACGTGGTCTAAAGGATAGCTTGCCACCGGCAGGGACCGAACCTGCGACCTTCGAATAACGAGTCCGATGCTCTACCACTGAGCTACGGTGGCGGTCATCCATCCGTCCCCTTTATAGGGTATATATGTGCATTTAAAGGAGGGAGTGTCAGTCAGCGCCGCCTGTTGCCATTACTGCGAGTGTGAAACACTATTTTTGCCTGTTGGCGTCGCGTAGCACGTGATCTTATTATGAGCTGGCTGGTGACTAATAATCCCTCGCATACTACCTGAAAGCATCGAGCCTGCCAGAACGAGACCCTCGCTATGAATGAAGGAAAGAAGTGTAAATTTAAGGGCCCCTATGGTTTGTTAAACAGAATGTTAATGAGAACGGAACTATTAGAGAACTATTATGAAAAGTAATAATGAGAACTGTTAGTTTTCGTTAATATTGAGTTTAACAAAGTAAATTAGCCCTTAAATTTACACTTCTTTCCTTCATATGATTATGAGGGATTCCTTAATAGAAGGCTCCGGAAACTTCAACCATCTGGTGTTCCTTAGCGTGCAGTGACATCGCACAGCGCACGGGTTTCAACCATTCCGCCTCCACCGAAATGCGAGCGCCGCGGCCGGTATAGAACCCACGACTTTCGGGTCAGCAGCCGAGCACCACCCTCACGGACGTAACATAACGGTGTTGTTCACTTTTGCGCTCAGCAAATTACTGCGACTGAGTGTCAAGTGAACAGTTCAAGCAAACGGGTAGAGATAAATGAAAAATTATGGCAGCTTCGTACTTGTGGTGCCAAGCCTCAAAGAAGAGCGCAGCTGGGTGGCAATCCTTGTTTTTCTTTATTTCTTTCCATCTTTCTTGTTTTTCTTAATATTTATCACTGCTTCATTTATGTATTTTTTGTATTTGTCTCTTTCTATCTTTTTCTTTCTCTATCTATTCTTTTTCTCGATCTTTCTCTATTTATTAAATGCGAAGTATTTCATTGCGTACTGTAAGCACTCTTGCGTTTCTATCTACGTATCTATCTATCTATCTAGCCGCTTACGTCTGGGTGCTCTCGTGATCGTCTCCTTAACTTGGGGTGTACCAAAATTTGTACGGGAGGGTAAGAGGTATTGACGAATATGTCTGGCTAGTCATGACATGAATAACGTGAAAATCTTGTCGCGTACGTCGTCAAATGCTTTCATGCAGAAACGTATGGCACATACCCGTATACCACGGGCCACGGTATCCAGGTATGCCGCCACAGGTGTTTGACAACTTATATCTGCCCAGGAACCTCGAGGACAGACATTAGTAATTTAAATGCGAGAGCGTTAAGAAAAATTGACACTCGGCAGCGTTGACCCGACGAAAGCAAATAATTAATATCAGGGTCCCAGCAGGAATCGAACCCAAGCAATCTGCGTGGCAATCAAGTATTCTACCACTGAGCCACGCCAGGTCTCGGAACTGCTTTGGAAAAAGACCCTAGCTTACGCAGGCGTAATGTTGGTGAAACGTCAAATGTGGTTCCAGTGCTGGCTAATTTTATAAACATTACATATGTACTCCTATGAGACAGGCGTCACGTCGGGTTAACGTCAGTTGTATACTTAAGAACGACTCACTGTAGTTCGTCCATGAATCCAGGGCTACCATTCTCGCAAGCACAAGTGCTACATATTCTACACATATTAGCTTACCGCTTCTAGTGTTGGTAATACCCATGTCTCTGTTGGCATCGTTACGCAACTGTAAACAACTGGTTATATCAAAGATATGTGACTGTTCAACATACGTCTGTGCGTACAACATTTGTACATATATCTAACGTCATTTCGTAACGTATCGTTCAATACAAAAAAATTACAACCCAATCACCTTGATTCCGTATGCTTCGCATAACATCGATTCCCACGGTACTTGGGATCTGCCATTTTTTTTATTTCTTCTTTCTATATGTCTCTCTGCTTCTTTCTCTGTTTCTTCTCTTTCTCTTTCTGTCTTGATCTCTGTTTTTTCTCTCTCTTTTCGTGTGTATTTATTTCCATCTCTTTTTTCTATGTCTTTCTCTGTCTCCCTATCTTTTTATGTCTTTATTCCCTTTATTTCTCTCAATTTTTCCGTTTGTTATTTCTATCGTTGCTTTTTCTCTCTATGTTTTCTGTCTTTTTATCTTTTTATGGCTCGGTGCCGTCGCTTCACAGCCATTTCTTGGACTGTCGCGATCTGCATTTTTGGTGGACCAGTGATGAGTATTGGGATTGAGCGAATTTCTGTGGCACATACCCGTTTGTGATGATGATAATTTTCTGGCGACCATGGACAGTTTAAGGCCGGCAATAACAGCTTCGCTGTTAAAAACGATCACATACAAAGACATGGACTGCTACTTAAACATCTTCAAACTGAACAATTATTTTCCATCACGCCTAGTTGAAATGTTTTAGGAGCTTGCTCGCCAAGCTTCTTATGCTCGGGGCTTGTCCGTCGCCGTAGCCGCTAGTTCTCATTGCTCCCGCTAGAGGTGCAGCTGCTACTCTGATTTCAAGAGTGCGATGACGATGACGCTGCCGTGATGGCAGCGGCATCACGGCCCGGCGCGCCGATGGAAAGTTCCCGGATGACGAGATCGAGCAGGCACCTGAAGTTACGGACCTCGAAGATCCTTTGCAGGCTGTCATCGCACTCAACGTCATGAGTCACACATGAGTGAATTGTGCATATAGTGCATCAAATGTAAAATAATAAACATTGTGTATATAATGTGTAAATGACTATAACAACGCGTCACGTCTTTATATGAATGTAGAGGAATAGTACAGAGGAATCACGGTGTACCCGATTTTCTCCGAGCAAGCTCCTCTAACATCATTCACTTCGTGGATATGGTGGGGATTTTTTTTTTTGATGAGCTTTAAGCACCGCGAATCAGTGAGGTAAACCATGCGTAGCTCTCACAGCCGTAACTCAGAAACACCACAATCTGTCGTTCATTGATGTACAAGCGCTAGATAACGAAATAAGAAGAGAGAGCGAGAGAGAACTCTTTATTGAAAAGCAGAGAATTTAGCCGGCATATGCAAATCGCTGACTTGCTACTCTGCGTGGAGAAGGGGGGATGGGGGGGGGCTGAAAGTAGGGAGAGAGAGGAGGGGAAAGGTTATAAGATGTTAAAATAGAATAAAAAATAAGAAAAAAAGCAGGCTCGTTCTTTTGTCTATTAGGCTGCGTATTGGGCCCTTTAGCCTGCCTCACGCTACAGAGGCGTGCGATGAAACTTTTGTTCACGTATTTGGACAGTATCGGTCAGCTCGAGAAACTTTAGCTCTACCTTGAAACCACGCAATAAATAAGAAGCGGTGAGTTATAGCACATTTCTCCGAATAAGCAATTATGCATCGTAGCTACTAACGTCCGAAAGGTGTACATTACAAAATAGTTGACGCCATGGGGGTGCGTCCCAGGTACGCTCTCGCTACACGGTGGTCCTCTGACGTGCATATAAATTTAGTTGAACGAGTGGCTTTGCGTTCTATCGGCATGGCATGCTGCAGCCGCATCCGGGAGTCGAACCTGTATCACTGCGCTCCACATCATAACGCGAGGTTCAAGGAGTTTTCATGGCGTTCTCATGGCGTTCAAGGAGTTCTCATAAAGAAAGCACTGCTCAACGTCAGATAAACACCTCCTCCTCAAAAAAAAATAAAAATAATAATAAGTATCCGCTTTCACAGAAAATGGCAGCCGATCAAACACGCCCTTTTGGAACGTGCATTGATCGAAGCTGATCCACAATTTCGTCAATCGCCCAATGCTCCCACGAGCAAGACGCGCCCCGTCTTTTTGGGCGTGTTGCACTCTCTCTCGGTTACGGCTAACGATACACACGATGTCCACGATTTCGGCCATCATTTCTGATTAGGCTTCCCTATCGGGCACTCTTGAGCAAGATTGTAACATGAAGTAAAGTGGCAACCTGAACTGGTTTCAGAAACTGGATATGTAATGCGGTAGTGAATTGAGAGAATGGAATTTTAAGTTGCGAGGGAATCCAGATATGCCCCGCGCAAGCCATATAATTATAGTGACCTGTTTCCGTGAATGCAATGATGCCTGTGACTTCTTGATTCAGCCAGGCATAAAACACGTTCGTGTTAAAGAAAAAGCAATTTCCGCATGAACTGGTTTGAGGGCAAGTTCACGCCGATTGTGATTGCGGATACATTCTCAGCTATTAACGCGATAACGTTGAAGAGCTCGTTTCGCAGAAATTCCGGCGTCGGCGTCGGTGTCGGTGTCGGCGTCGTTGGTTGTGAGCGAAAAATCATCATCTTGTCCGTGACCGAAAAATCGAGAAAGATGCAAATAAAATAAATAATAAAAATTTTTCGGGTCCGAGTGAGGATCGAACCCGGGTAGTTTGCGTGGCAAGCAGGTGTTCTACCACACAGCCATGCCTCTGCTTGGATACACTGTGAAAATAACTTCCTGTGCTTGGAAATGCAGTGAAAATAACTTCCATGCTTCGCAAACGCAAGCATCCTTTATATAGGCGTCGCAATATAACATGTAATATCCCAGGAATATTGCGTGGTACAAGCGTAAATTGCCATCAGGCGTCAGAATATGTGACTATCATAACGATTCCATATTTTAAAGCCAGCCACCCATTACAAACGGTACACACCTTACTGCGCGTATTCCCTTAACACCACGTAGTGGGTGCATAGCAAGTTCGAAAACATTTCCCACATTTGCCGCCCATAATTTCTCCTGGTTTAAAGCATACTACCCATTACATAGTATGCACTAAGTGATTGATGTACGCAGTAGAGAGAGAGAGAGAATAAAAAGAGAGAAAGGCAGGGAGGTTAACCAGAAGTGTAGCATCCGGTTTGCTACCCTGCACTAAGGAGAGGGGGAAAGAGAAAAGAAAGATGGAAAAGGAAAGTGAAGAGGAGAGTAGACGCGCGAATAAAAAAGAAAAAAGAAAAAGAGGGCAGGGCGCTATAGCCTATTCAATAGGCCACTGCCATGCAAAAAGTTCAGTAAGGCCTTGACTGACTTTCTCTGTGAAGACAGTTCGCGTCGGCATTCGAGCACTGACTGTTCTGACAAGGGTCTGTCGTCAAGGCGGGCCAACACAGCAGCTAGCGGCCGTCTATGCGCGCTGTAGCGAGGACAGTGACAAAGCACGTGGTCAATAGTTGTACGCAGTAGGGACGGGATATCGCTATCGCGTTCAACTCTTAAAGGCGAAGCTTAAGGGTCCCCCCAATTTTTGTGGACACATTCTCAGCTTGTTTTTTTCTTCTCATACGCTTCAACAAGCGCATTAGAAAAAAGAACCTGCGCACGACATCAAAAGGTAATGGCTAATTTGGGAACGATAAACTGCTTCTCATTCAAAACAACTTACAATTTTCACTTACTGCGTTTTCAACCGTTTCGCAGGACCGTGCGTAGCTCTGCTCTGCGAGTACGACGCCCTTCCAGAAATCGGGCATGGCTGCGGGCACAACCTGATCGCCGAAGCATCGGTGGGCGCCGCTCTCGCTGTGCAGGAGGCAATGAAGACATCCAAGGACATACGTGGCAAGGTGCATATGCACCTATACACATCGTATGGCTCGTAATAATCGTAGTTTCATCCGTACCGCTATCAGCAGTAGCAGCAGCAGTTGCGGTAGTGCTCATGCTAGCAGGAAAATCCACGCTTGCTTCAAGGGGTATTTCCTCCCCATTCATTTATTCACTTAAAGCTGTGTTTTCCTATAGGCTTCTTCTAGCAGCATGCTTTGCAGCTCTACGATGTCATTTCCTTCTGACTGAAAAAGGAAACAATTCAAGCAATACTAATTGAGCAATAATAACTACAAAAAAAAACTTTAAAAATTTTTGAACGCAACACAGCCGCTAATATGTGAAAAGCAACAAAATAATGATATTATTCATTTTATCTCAGCCCAGTGATTGATGTGTGTGTCCATTTTATCCTTTGTTGCCGCACCTATTAAGAAGCACCCTGCAACATCGTTGTCCAGCCGCCCTTTTCTTCATTTTCCTAGAGAGTTTTCTCTGCCCTCGCTGTAATCGAAATATTCTTTAGCAGTTAGTTTTGCCGCGAACGTACGTGCGTTTCTACTAAAATGAGCGATATAAATCCACCCCAAAGAGCTCGCGACAACAAGGCATTTGAACCGCTTCTATTCAGCTCCGCCTGCGTGACTCTTATGCCCAGTAGAACTTTACGTAATCGCTTGCAAGCGAATTCTGAAGATGATCCAATATGTCATTTCTTTATAACGGCGAGAGCCCTAGTTGCTTTCTCAAACGCTAAAATTCGTCGGCGGTGTCAACGCGAGCGACAGTATGACGTCATCATGACCTCACAGATTCTCAAAATTTATGGCGTCACTATGATGTCACATAACGACAGATGACGGCGTCATCGCATGACGTCGTCGCTTGTGCAAAGGCTGGTCGATAACGGAGGCAGTGCAAAACCACATTAGGAGCAGTCAGCTTTCGATACATTGGCCCTCCTCGCGAAGGGGGGATCAACATATCGACTCCGAAGAATAAGAAAAAGGTGGCGTTCGCCTTTCCGCTGTGTTAGGTGAATGCGTAACGAACCCTGTGAATTCTTGTTTTGCTACACTCTAAGGCAAAAGGGTGTTAAAAGGGTGCGCCGTTCGTCCTCTTAGGGACTAATGGGGCTGCCACAACCATTAGTCCCTTTAAGGACTAACGGCACGGGTCTAACAGTTAGTCCCCTCAAGGGACTAACATTTAGTCCTCACATTTACACCCTCGCGGGCAACCGTTAGTCCCCACAGTTGCACCTCAAGGGCCTAACATTTAGCCCTCACATTTACACCTTCGCGGGCAACCGTTAGTCCCCACAGTTGCACCTCAATGGACTAACATTTAGTCCTCACATTTACACCCTCGCGGGCAACCGTTAGTCCCCACAGTTGCACCTCAATGGACTAACATTTAGTCCTCACATTTACACCCTCGCGGGCAACCGTTAGTCCCCACAGTTGCACCTCAATGGACTAACATTTAGTCCTCACATTTACACCCTCGCGGGCAACCGTTAGTCCCCACAGTTGCACCTCAATGGACTAACATTTAGTCCTCACATTTACACCCTCGCGGGCAACCGTTAGTCCCCACAGTTGCACCTCAAGGGCCTAACATTTAGCCCTCACATTTACACCTTCGCGGGCAACCGTTAGTCCCCACAGTTGCACCTCAATGGACTAACATTTAGCCCTCACATTTACACCCTCGCGGGCAACCGTTAGTCCCCACAGTTGCACCTCAAGGGCCTAACATTTAGCCCTCACATTTACACCTTCGCGGGCAACCGTTAGTCTCCACGGTTGCACCTCACCGGACGAACGGTTGGTCCACTCAAATGCTCCACTGGGATGAACTTTTTATCCTCAGTTCAAATGATGCGTTAATCCCCAGGGATGATTTTGCACAGTTACTCTCTGCAAGGCTTAATACTTTTCTCGCGTGTTTTTCTCCGCAGTGAGCAACAAATGGCGCAGAAAAGAACACGCGACAACATATTTAGTCATGCTTGTTTCACTGCTTTCGCAGTCAGTGCAACAACGAAAGACAAAAGTGAGACAATGAAATGTTTTATTTTTCTATATACATATTAAGTTTCTGCATTCTTTCAGTGAATTCGCTGCCAGATGTCAAATTCAGGTCCAGCCGCGTTGTCATATCTCGTACAGTCGTCTTGGTCAAGCTGCTCCAACGGAAGCGACAGATGACTGAAATTGCACGCACAAGCGCAAGCAGCCTTCTGCACGTAGTGGACAACGTCTGCACAAAAAGATTGCAAACAGTTAAGTCACATGTGACAGTGATGAAGATACACGCACATGGCTAATACATGCAAGGTGAAATAAATACGCACGTCTAAAATATGGCATGCAAATATTTCCACCGCGATGTCATACATAATAGAAAACGCATTTCGAGTCACATAGCGCAACAGCTCAAGTGCGGCAGCCGCAGCCATGATGCGCCGCGACCGCCGAGCCGCCAACGAGTCGGCGAGTTCTCTGCGAGCGGCGTCGTATACAGCTCGAGCAAGCGAAAGCGCGGCCGAACGCGGAGCTTCTGCCGCCAGCGAACCTCGAACAGAGGAGCGAGCGAACGCGGAACCGCCGCCACGAACGGCACTGGGCCAGGCCCCGGAGACTCTCAAGTTCTACAAACCGCCGCAGAGGGCGAAAAAATCAACCGCGGCGCGTTCCGGCTTCAAACACCGGGAGTGGATCTGCTAACCTCCACCACTGTACCTCCACGTTATGGTCGCCTGCGCGCCGCCATTCGCGCTATTACACTTTCCTGTAGGGGCGCCCTGGTCGGGGCCAAATTTTCAATTTAGGATATTCTTCAAATAACCGAATACTACTTATTTGTGTAATGCTACACCCAATAAAACGAATTGCTGTTTATATCAAGTAGTTCTGCTGTGCCATGTACCAAGTCAATAATCTTTTGTAATAGTTTTTGCTCCAGCTGACTCGTAGTTGTCAGCAGCCTATCGACATCATTATTCTCATTTAAAAAAATACAGCGGCTAACGGCAGGCAACGGTTCGCGGTGCATTCGGATGGGCCTCGCGCTGTTGCGTTTAGCTGTAAATGTTTCGAGCCACTTCCAGCCGACACATTCGCTTTCGTTCTGTTCACTTTGACTCGTTCGAATGCTTTCGCGAAGCGCATTCAGCTGACTTCGGGGGAACGAAGGAACCGTTGAAGCTTTGCTTTCTCCGGATCAACACCCGTTTCAAGCCCGAGAATATACGGACCGGTGAGTAAAATTCATTGTTTCAGTATTGTACCAATAACTTCGTTGGGCGTCGCACGGAAGCAACGCATTGCAATATTAAATTTTTTCAACGTGTCATATTCTGTCGCCGAGAAAACGTGCGTTCCTTGCGGCGTGGCTTCAAGTGGGAGCGAGTTGCTGAGGCAATAGAAGTGCATTCCGGATGTTTATCGTTTGATAACACAAACCAGGCCGCTGCAATAAAAGAAGGCAAATAGATCACTAACGCCTCGCATGTATCTTCGTAGCTAGCCCGCACATCAGAGCAAAAACCATACTATAGTTCGCCGCAGTCGCATTTGAGAAGCCACGTTGGCAGTTTAGGTTTTTTTTACCACACATTTAGCGCAACAAATGTTTCACATAATTATAAGTGTACTTTCAATTTAGTGTGATGAAGAAACCGTCACTATAATCAGAAATATTGTTTTTATTTTCTGCCATAGCCTTCCGACCTGACAAGGGAACAGCTGTTTGCAATGGGAAGGCACCTACTACATGACATACCTGGCAAAAAAAGCTACCCCAAGTGATACAACATGCATTATAAGGTACGTTTACATCTATGTATAACAAACTGCTGTTTACTTGTTCACTATGTTTATACATTTACCTTTGCAAAACTTCATATCCATTGATTATGATTATGCTTATCAATGGTGATGTCATTACTTCTTTTTCCAGGACTGCCATGCAACGACAGGATGACTACCTCCGAATGTCCACTCTGCTAGTGCGGTGAAACATGTGAACATCTGCTACAACAGGTCGTCTTGAACCTCACGCTTGCAATGCTGTATATGTGAATGGTTTACCAGACATCATGGAAGGGTGCCTACAATTGTCCACAAGCATTAGCTGACTATTGTGTCATGCAATGTACATCGCAATAGCATTGAAATTGAACACTAGCTTCGTGCATTAGTTACATTACGTGGCTGCTGTGCTCAACGACACAGGTTTTATTCCCCCGCCACGGTGCTCAAATTTTAATGGGGGTGAAAGGCAAGAACGCTTGTGTGCTTAGATTTGCGTCTGAAGTTCAGGGAAAGACGGAAGCTTGAATAATGCAAAAAACTTGTGAACATGAGGTGTCGCTGGAGCATGTGTTTCAACAAGCAGTCTTGTCTTCAAGGCTACAACTGTGTATGTTTAAACCCCAGGCAGTCAGAATCAATCTGAAGTTGCCCACTACTGTGTGACTCATTATCATATCATGGTTTACATGTGAATCATCGGAAACTACATATTACATTACAAGATGAACATCACAGTAGTGAGGGGAATTAAGTCTTTCCGACATTTAGTTGTGACTTGTGAAAGTTTACAAACTACGTTTAAAACTGTTTTGCCTTAAATAACCGTGTTTATATAATAGAAGTTTACCAAAAGGTACGCCAAAGCTTTACAAGGCTGTGCTGGATTACATTGGCCTTTGCACATGTGTTCAATGAAATCGTTCACGTTAATTACAGGTAATAAAGAAATTGTAAACGCGACGTGTTCATTAAATGTGGTAGTGTTTTTTTTCTGCATATAGCAGAGAAACGTCCCGAATTTGTTTGAGCACACCTACTTCGGCTGTTTGATCAAATTAATGTGTCAGTTATCGTGCCTACCACTATGAAGTGAAAGTCTGTGCACTTCTGTTATGAAAAAAACCTAGGAAATCGAAGAGGCATTTAAAACACACATGTACTTGATTTATCCACAGCCACACTGCAAGATTTCACATATTTCAATCCGCAGCCTATAAAAGTAGCTGGGTGAAAACATAGCAAGACCTGTGTTTTGGCAAGTTGCTTCATACTTGATGTGAAACGAACAAGCGCTAAAAAATGGGGACGTAAACAAGAGGCATACAGGACTGGCGCTGAACTTTCAACTGAGGTTTATTGAAAAAACATGAAAATTTATAACGGCAAGCAGCGAGGGTGATAACATTGGTAATGCATTCACCCGACAACAAAAGTGTCAAGACCTCATCATAAACACCACATCATGGCCATGCACCAATGCAGACTCAGCTGCCTAGCCCCTAGAGGCGATAGTAAGGTATGTTATCGCCCTTCCTGGTTGCCATTATAAACTTTCATGTTTTTTTTCAATTAACCTCTGTCGAAAGCTGAGCGCTGGTTCTGTGTGCCTCTTATTTATGACCTGTTTCTTATCGCTCATTCGTTTCACATTGAGAAAACATACTTCAGCTTCCAAGCACAAATATATAGAAAAAGTAAAGGACACAATAACAACTATTTCGTATATATGACCTTTATTCATCCAGAATTGGCACAGGTTCACATCATCATAGCAGAAAAACTGGGCGAGTTGGTATGTATTCATCGTTACTGGAGAGCGTGCACTGAAAACGAGGAGAAAGAGAGAAGGCATGAGGTGAAGCTGTTTTTTTCTGCGGAACACGAGGGTGCATGGCATATGCCCGGCTGTGCGCAGACACAGTGAGTCTAGGACAAGTCCAGTATGCACCATTAACCACACCTACAGACATGTTCCTTGCGCCTCGGGAGTCGTGTACAACGTCCCGTAGTCATGTGGCCGCGCTTACTTTGGCCAGACGTTTGAATCTTCGCCTTAATGAACACAGGAACGCAGTTAATGTTCCTGCGTTTCCCACCCACCTTGGCATGCATTGCAGGGACTGCGGGTGCTCTGCAGATTTCACAGGCACCGCGGTGTTGTTCCGTCAGTCGGACAAGATTACGAGAGAAATTTGTGAGGCGTTCCATATCAGAAAAGATGGTCATAGATCTGTGAGGCAGACGTCACTGGCACTAACAGATGAAGAAGTATCTTTTCTGGGCCACACTGCCCAGCGCCTTGCAGGTCTCAGCAGATATGTTTTATCACCTCGCCATGTTGTCAGGCTTTGAAGTAACGTGTGACCTATATCGTTCAGTTATGTTTTCTGCGCAGTGACGTATGTGTGGTACTCTCTATGTGATTTTCTTCCGTTTTCCTTCATTTAACTTTTGTTGAAAGCGAGCGCTCATGTCGCATTCTCTCTTTGTTCCCGTAGTCAGTGCGCGCTCTCCAGTAACAATGTTCACATCATGCCCCACCAGTTAATTTGTGAATGCTTGCTTGCAAGAGAGTGCTCAAGCTTTATCGACATGCCTATGCGATACAGAGCAAGTGTTTAGTGTTCTGCGCGAGCACAAACAAAGATGTACAATGCATACCTATAGCTTATTTTCTTAGAACTATGCTTCTTGAATCTGTAAGCACTCACCTCTTGCTCTAGCATTTGCTCCATACTCGGCAGTCAGATTACTACTTGCGCCAAGAAATTCTAGCTGTATAAACTGTGTAATTGAACTATAACGAGGAACAGAACAAGCCTGAAATATTTTCTTGCACTTAACACCTAAATACATAATACCTATGGTATGGGCTCACAGCCGAAAATTTAAAATTCGTGCCTACCCTGTGGACACAATGTGACATTGCTTAATTAACGCATTCAAGGTGACAGCGCAGAGCAATAAAGATGCAGAATTGTACTCATCCGCGACTGTTTACGTAACAAATTTAGCAAAACTAAATTGCTCTCACTGCGCCAACCATCTGTCGGCGCAGCGCACGTTTCGTTTACGATTTCACACCATGCACTCACATCGATACCAACAGAACCTGGCAAGCGCCCACATTGCTAACGGCAGTATAAGACCCTTGTCATAAAGCTACGCTATTAATAAACTCGGACGCCGCAACAAAATGAGAGCGACGTTTGTTCAGCGATACCGGTGTTAAGTTATATGCTCATGTTTGTCCGCTTTCAAGAGTCTTTACACATGGGTTGAAAGCTTTCGATATGTATGAGTGACTTGTTTTGTTTGCACCTGACTGTATACATCGCTTGTACCGGCTTGGGCACTCGCAATAAACGATGCAAACCTTACTTGATTGTCGTTGTTTTTGCCAGTCGAGGCCTGTTTGGTCACCTGGCGATAACTAGACACGCGAACCGCGATTTACCTACGAGAAAAAAAACAAAATTACACCGGGTGCGAGCAGCGCAGTAGCGCTACCCGCGCGAACGAGCAGCAAAAATGCGCTTGTCCAATGATGATGATAGTACTTGCAGCGCCATCTCGCCTCGCGGTATTGCAGTTCAGTACACCGCCGCTACCCTTATTTCCGCACTACAGTCAAAGGTACAGTTTCCGTTCTCTAAAGTTGTATAGATGTTCTCTGACTGGGCTGCTTTCAAGCGAGCGGCGCGGAAGCCGACGGTAACGTCGACAAATTTTCACGAAGTTCCTTTTCACGAAGTTCCTTTCACGAAGTTCCGCCACGAACGGCGCTGGGCTGCTTGCGACCGATTGACGGGGAAGCCAACGGTAATGGCGAAAACTGTCCACAGAGTTCCGAAGCACAGCTAAAGTCGGCTAGCTAAAACACCCGCCAGTTGCCGGTGCACTTCAAACGCGCGACATACAACCGAGCTCGTTGACGGCAACCGCAATGCGTTTTGGACGAGTCGCACCGCAGCGGCGAGGCCTCTGCCCAATATCGCGAGCCCACAGCTCATCACCGCGGCGAGAGCGTCCAGGCGGCCGACGGCAATGGCGGCCAATTTTCAGGCAGTCACAAAGCACAGGCGAGCGGACGCCAAAGCCGACCTTCGCGGGAGCATTTCGTGCGCGCGATATATACAACACGATCGAGCCCGTTGCCAACTAGCGCGATACGCTTCGCGCAAGCGACAGATAAGGAAAAATAAAGTATGATCACTTACTTGTGAAATAATCCAGCGCCAACTTCTGCCCAGAGTCGGATTGAATTCATGGATCCGATAAGCCTATGTCTTCTCGGCCGCCATTCCCAGCCGGTGTCGACGCAGTGCCGTTGCTACGCCAGCACACCGTGGCCGGAGAAATACAGCGCGGCGTCTCGGCGTGTCGAGACCAGCTCCAAACCTCTGAACTTCATGGTTGCGGCGAAACGTAAAAGCAGCACCGCACGCTCATCCACGCATACGCGGCATACGTGTTTATCCACGGCACCGCGACGTAGTTCCTAAATCATCGAACTCTCCGAACGCACCTCCATGAAAACAAGTGAGAAGACTGACCAAGAGCGAGGAGGACGGTTAGTTCCCTTGACAACGGTTCGCACACGTGACGTATCTCCCGCGCGGTTCATCCCTTTGGTGCCTTTGGAGACTAACTGGTTTGCACACGGCACGCATCCCTCTGTGGTTACTCCTCAGCGGTCTATCCGTTCATCGCGCGCGCCTATTGGGCTCCGTTACTCCTCTTTCGGGTAATTTTGCCTTAGATTGTAGACTATTCCACGACTGTATGTTAGCCGAGACTGCACAGCCAAACAGTCTTGTTGTCCTCAGTTCTGCGCATTTCCTGCGAACACGTCGTCTTTTCGCTATCTCCTTCTGCAGCTGGTGGTCCTAGGCACTCCCGGTGAGGAGGGCAAAGCCGGCAAGCAGCTGCTCATCGACCAGGGTGCGCTGGAGGGCATCGACGTGGCCATCATGTCACACCCGTCTCCCGCCGATATCGTCACGCCTCTTTTCTCAGCGTCGCAAGCGGTGAGCTGGAGCGTGTCATTAAGCCAAGCGTATACCAGCAGGTGCTTTTGCTCTTCCCGCCGAATCGAGACGGAGAGTCTACAGCGGAGTGTTGAAACTTAGAGACGCCAAACTGCGCGCTATTTCGTCTTGCATGGTATGCAGCGCGTCTTCTTATCAATGGAAATAATAGAAATGGAGAAATAAGAAAAAGACAAGAAAAAGTGCTGAATTTCAATTGAGAATCTTTATTACAGCTACGCAAAGCTTGCATATCTAATAAATTCTTCCTGTATATCTAATAAAGTTTTTGAAATCAAGGTCAGCGCCTGTCCTCGCCTGTATCTATGGTTTTGTTCTGGTCTGAGGATGTATCGCTCTGTATGGGTTTTGCACCAAAAAAAGTTTCAAGTTCAGCTCAAGTTAGGTTCCTCTTGTTGCATTATTGTTGAGAGTGGACTATGTGTATAGGGAGTCGTACGGCGAACGACAAACACGTCCAACTAGATGCATACAAATAATATTGCTCAGTATTAGAAATTACGACACGTTACTGCGCGTATTCCTTTAACACCACGTAGTGGGTGTATAGCAAGTATGCTCCAAGTGGTTGAATTACGCAATAGGGACAGGATATCGCTATCGTGTTCAACTCTTAAAGGCGAAGCTCAAGGGTCCCCCAATTTTTTGAACACGTTAAGAAAATTTTAACTGTGTCGTTGACTATGGTCGCAGGATTCAAGTGATCGCTACATGCAGAACGCATTTAAACAGTCAGGTCGTGCTTACTATTCTCAAATTCTAAATCGATGAGTTGTGTACGGAAACATGGGACAATGCTCAAATTATGTCGGCGACAACCGCTTGGAGCCAGCTGCACAGCACGTCTCTTCAAGTAGGGAACACTAACTAGCCCAAGCTGCCACCTTCTGAACTCAAAGCTTCACGCGTTGTGCTGATCTAACCAAAGATAACGTTCAACACTTCGCAGTTCGAAGTACGTTTCAAGGGCAAGGCTGCTCACGCGGCAGCTTACCCATGGGAAGGCGTTAACGCCCTGGATGCCGCCATCGCTTCCTTCGTGAACATTGGTCTTCTCCGCCAGCAATGCAAACCATCATCGTGGATTCATGGTACGACTTCTGGTTTTAAGTCGTTCAGCGCAACAACGAAATCACACACATATGTGGCATTTTTATTTCTACTTCTTATTAATTGTTTTTTTTTCGTTTTCGTTTTCATTTTTATGTTAGTAATATTGCTAACGCGGACGAAAAAAAATGAAGGGCACTATATTAGCGCTTTTTGCTCAAAGCGAGACTTCTGATGCCTCACTTAGTAGTGTTTATTGGTTTCGCCCGAAGACGAATCATTGAAATATGCAGCAAATTTTAGTCTGATGTAGACACCTCACAACACTGGCGTGATGAAGAGGGTGCCAGCGGGCTAACAGGTGTTGCACCGCAGTGGTTCATGAGATAAGACTGTTGCTATATATGATCTCCCAACAAAAAAGGGTTACATAAATGTAGCTTCACGATGACCACAGTGCTGTATGTAGAAAGGGGTGCAGAAATAAAGCTTTGTATGCGTGCAATGCGAATCCTGTCACACTGGAGGTCAGAGGGCTGCCTCGGCTACAGCAAATCCGTTATAGCAAAATGTGAAGCAGTGGACGCTTTAAGGTTTCGTCGCTTCTGAAGCAAGACGTACATCACGTTCTTGGAGGAATTGTAATTTTACACGTTTGTGAGCATGGGCGGTGGTTAGTAGGGCGACATGACAACTCCACAACGCCGTCAGCAACGGTAGAAACGCACCTAGATATCTTTTTTTTAATGACCCTGGATATAATATGAATTTCGCGAACAGTCTGTCTGCTGCAACGGCAAACAAAAAGTGTCGGTCGACAGTGAGCACAATTGTTCGCGCCAGCAGAACTTTCAAAAACAGCCTCAAGCTAACAAAAAAAAAAAAAAAAAAAACATGGTTGCAACAGCCTTCATTGATCATTTTCCCCTAGCGTCACCGTAGTGGAGGGTTCCGGATAATGTCGACGTCAGTTAATGACGACGTCAGCCGTTCAATTCAGCTCATGGCTTGAAGTAGCTAAGGCACGTTTATTAGTCCAGAGTTTCCTTGAACATTCGGAAAGCTCAAACGTATGCACGCAGAAGCACGACTTCAGTGGGCCGCGCAGTGCACCAACAAAAAGAAAAACTTACTGGCTTCGGGGAACATCGTACAGTGCTGTGCGATCGATAGAAGATTACACGACAGAAACCGCCGTCGTCTCATATGTGCAGCAAGTTTCACATCGAATTAAGAAGAATGCAGGACGTGCTAGTGTTAGTGTTGTGTTTTCGGCCCCGAAGAAACTTTGTAGTTTCTGCAAGCGCGTCAGTGTGAGTGGCAAACCGCTTAATACTTGCAGCAAGAGACTTGGACGTTTTGTGACATGAAAGTGGGGCATCACTTACAAAGAGCCTCTCTCTTGTGGACGTATTTACATCGTCTAGACTCGCCGATGCAACTTAAAATCGGGCAGCAATGTGACTTTTCACTGCGCTACGCGTGACCCTTTCCCCGTGTGTAGACGAGAGTGTCATAATGGGAGCATATAAAGATCAGACCACCCGAGAAAACGTCGTAACGCGCAGTTCAAAACAAACTTTTCATAAACTAACGTTGCTGGGGCGAACTTGTGCCCGAGAAGGAAAACAACAAGGAAATGTCCTGGCAGTCCCGAGAACAGTCGTTTTGTTCTTCCCCTTTTCTTATGTACCGCATGGGCCGCGCGCAGCTGCTATAGCCTTGGTCACGCAGGCACGTGCTCTCCGCCGCACTTTTACTTCGGTTCCCACGTATGCCGCAAACAATTCGGAGGCCGTAGGGATCGGCCAGCGCGCGTAACTTGAACTTATCTTGTGTCAATATCGATGCATCGTACATTTATCGGCTTTGCCCAAGTTGCGTCAGCGCCACTTCCGCGTTCCTCGCCAGGAGAGAGCTTACTTATGTGCAACACTGAATATTGAGGGGCACCACATTCTCTCATTACTATTCCTTGTTTCCCTGTCTCTTTCTTCCCTCCTTTCTGACTATCTAAACCTGCGCTAGCTATGATGCCTTGGTTTTAAAGCATCCACAGTTACCATTTGCGCTTGTTTACCTCTTGCATCATCCAAGATTTTTATCCATCTGACAATATTTCCTTCAGGGCAAATTTTTTGTTGACAGATCACGTCTTATTTTCAATTCATATAGCGTTATGCTGACACGAGTAGGTTTTGAGTGCACGGTGGAGCATTATCTCAAATATATAATGCTCATATAAGCGATAACTTATGTATCAATGTTTGTGAGGCATGTGCCGTGTCTAGAATTTTGGATGTATATATACGGGGTTTTACGTCGACATTAATTTAGTTGTAAATATCGCTATGTGTGTCTTATTTTCGCTGTCCTTGTGTTTTCGCAAGCTAGAGGTGCTTAAAAAATGTCGTCGTGGCAACTAGCTCGCTTTCCAACACTTGTGCAAGGGTACAGGTGACCTTATAGCACCGGGCCGCCTAACATCATGCGAACGGCACATGAATCAGTAGTGGCCTTGGAACGTTCTAAATTTTGTTTCTTTCGCGTTGGATGGTTTACGGCATTGTACATGTAAATAGGCAATTACTGCATAGGATGCAGCTTCCGAACGAGTATCGATAATAAATCTAAAATACAAAAAGCTCGCAACTGTTTCTTTTTACGGCGAAGCTGTCTTATAGTTTAACCTGTGGCGTCGTCGTCCTAATAGTCGTTGTTTTACTTGTAATAGTCATCGTCGTAATAACAGTAGTAGCAGTAATAGGCGCCACGCAGATCACGTGTTCAAGGGCAGGAGTGAATTAAGACATAAATAAAACGAATTGATGATGATGCTGATGGAAGTGATTGGGATAACTCTCAGTAAGATATACGAAAAGATTTGTATTTTCATTAATTTCGTTAATTAGAAACTTACATTAATTGTAATAAATCAAGGCAAGGCACATGGTCGCGTAAGAGGGTCAGGTAGACAACAGTGGCGCAATGCGCAATCTTACTCACGTTCTGTGGTGAAACTGAACGCAACGCCGGGAGAGAACGTAAGTGAGCGCCCCAAACGAGTGCGTCAGCTTTTGACCGTCAGTTTTCAACGCATTAAGAAATATATCATTATTATAGCTGAGTACCATATTTGGGTGCAGTGTTCTTGAAAACTTTAATTGAAGAGCGTGATCACTTTAACGATTTATTTGTGTGAACGTGTTGATTCGGCGCTAGGAGATGTCGCCATTTCACGAAATGTTTCGTGGTTACGCTGAGCGCCATTTTCGCAAAATTTTCTCGCGGAATTTGATTAAGCCAGACACTCATTCACTTCTCCGGCCAAAGCGCTTACGATTCGATTCAATCCAAATCGGCCGGAGACCGATCTACGTCCGCTCATTCGGACGGAACAGTGTCTCCTCCGTTCTGTGTCCGTTCTTTGCGTAGTAGAAGACAACCTGAATAACAGGACTGCTTTTTCCGCTTGCTGTTATCACGTCTCTCCGTCAGGCGAGCCTCGACCAATCCCCTGCGGCGTGGTAGAACGTTCTATTACACAACGTCTATGAGGTTGCGCCCTGGACAGCGCATAATGGCCAGGATTCCGGCTGCGCCGACCGCAAATTGCGTGACGCGAGCCGTTCGCTGAAACGCCGTCGTCTGACCCGGCAGGTCACGCGATCTCATTTGGCGCAATCAAAGGTTAGCGCACGTATTTAAAATCTAGCGGCGACTTCACGACACAAGGTGATTTCTCTAGCCGAAGACGTTCGCTTGCTCGCTTACCCTTTCTCTGGCCCATGGTTGTCGTGATGTGGAACTGGCTAACAGCGAAGCTGTTGAGCACGTCATAAAAACGGCTGTTCCCCGCAAGAAACCTCGCCACGTCGTTGTCTAGCAACCACCGACGCCGCAGCTGTGCACCGCCTGGCCTCGCCTCACCTCTCTACCGCGCCAGCTGGTGTAACGTCAAGACGTGCATGCGCCGAATCGGTAGCAACGGAGAAGCCGCCGCCAAGCGGCGCTTGGCAACGGAACCCGCTGCACCAAGCTATCGCAACAGCGGATGTGACGTAATGCCAAGCCACGCATGCACCACAGCAACAGTTGCGGAAGGGCCGTGCCGAAGCTGCCGAAGTGATGAAGTATAGCCGCGCCTAGTTTAAGCAAAAGAGCTGCCTATAGCAACTCTTTACTACATTAAATATGTCACCAATATACCCAATGCACATGTGCATATCCTCGGGGTCGTTATAGAAGAGCGACGCGTGGTCATGCTGAGGCAGTCTGTTGCAATGGGTCGGCCGAGGAAGAGCCGCACACTTGAAGAAGATGCTGCCTATCGCGAGACTCGACGTGCTGCAGAGCGAGAACGAGATCAGCGGCGGCAATCCAACCCAGTCTACTTGAACAAGAAAGCAGCTGACGTGAAGAGAAAGAGGTGGTCGATCCAAGAGCCATAAAAAAGCTGAAAAATGGCGTTGATTAAACCGAGCTTCAAACCTCTGGCCTTAGCGAAGTCACCTAGCATTAGCCGATTAAGCCTCCTCTTGGGTCGACCAGCTTCGCTGTTATTAGAGGGTACTAGAACAGGTGAGTTCTCGGAACAAGCTTCCAAAAGTGAAGCCAAAACAGCGTCCAGCCGTGTGTGGCGCTGCGACCTTTAGCCCCAAATGTGTCGTCGTTGCAACCTCTAGCCTGCAATGCGTCGTTGTTAAACAGTTGCGAGTGGCTCTACCTAAGTGGTGCAGGGGGAGAATGCTCGATTCCCACTTAAAAGACCCGCTTTGGAGTTGCAGCTATGGATGGTGTCATTTTTCACGCCTCTTCATAGAAGTGCAACAATATGGGGGTGGACTAGAAGGGTGTGGTCGACACATACCATGATTAGAGCAGATGGGGAAGTGGGAACAGTAGAGTTACGCTACTTCGTATATGTATCTAGTAACATTAATGGAAAGTACAGGATAAAAGTTCTCTGGCTGCTAACACATTTTTTTATCTGTGTACCCGCAGGTGTCATCACAGAAGGCGGAAGGTACCCGAACGTGATTCCGGAAGAAACGGAGCTCCAATTCTTTGTGCGCTCCGATTCTAACGCGGAACTGCTGCTGCTCCGTGACCGAGTGGAGGCATGCTTCAAGGGCGCAGCCGAGGCCACAGGCTGCACAGTGAGCATTCGCAGGGAGGCCTTTTACATGCACGTCATCCAGAACGCCGCCATCGCTGAGTCCTACCGAAAGCACGGCCACTCTCACGGTGAGATAAGGCGCAAACTAGATTATAAGCGTGCGCGAAAGAATAAGGTTTGCGCGTCCACTAAGCAGCCATACTTAGGAATAAGAGCCAGTCGAGAGCGCACACTTCAACACCTTGAAAATTTTCAAAATGTATCCTTCAGCTGATTCATGGAACCCACACTGATGATAATCAATTACACAAGCTATCCTTCCACCAAAAATAAAACGCGCCAAGTTAGTTGCCCTTAAAAAGTATACTTCCCAGCAATAACATTTAATTCCCCAACTGTGTGGGAGATCCCGAAAACTTTCATGAAATATAATCTCAAGATTACAGACTATCTTATTCTGATAATCATTTAGGCACCATATAGCATCCGTCAGTATGTATCCAAGCTGCATAGCTTCCGTCTGAAGGCGTTACGTATGAGCACCGGCACCTTAGCGGTGTTTTCTTCTAGAATTTCCCTCGGTACACAGTGCGGCACCTAACGGCATCGCCACGAAGTCCGCGCAGGACGGACGCCCGTAAAGGTATAGGGTTCGTTTTTACATGGAAGCTGTAAATGACACAAATCAATGGTTTGACGGTGTCTGTGCGGCTGCAAAATCTCCTAGCGCCCCCTAGGGAGCAGTGGTTTCTCTCAGGATCGCGGGTGGAATTGTGGGATAGTGCCCGGGTTGGCCTGCTCTCTTAAACCTTTTTTGAAGCCATTAAAGTATAATCCCTAACGCCGTTTCCGGAGTGGTAACAGAAAGTAATTCATTAGAGTGAGAAAAAAGTATCTGGGTACATGTTTCGTGCGTCAACAATTACTCTGCGGTCGTACCGTAACACAAGTCTTAAACTATTGAGGAGTTTTATTGTTTATTTTTAGAAAACAGAACTATCCATTTATCAGCCAACACTACTCACTGCAATAGGGAAGTTTAACGAAAGTAGACTTCTTAAGTAAGCATTACTATCTGCCGCTTTTGTTTTGTAGTTCGTATCCATACGTTTTTTTTGTTTCTTATTTACTGAGCCGAGTGTAGAACAGCATTGTTCGTGTAAACACAATCCTCATAGCGCAAGTGACTGCACTTTATCAGACGTCGCAACCAGAGCTAATACACAACGTAATCTACACAAATATGACAGAGAGAGACAGACAGGGAAAGCAACACCGGAGATACGCCGTACACGAATGTAAAATATCACTGTAAAAAAATATGCATGTAATAGACCCTTTTCATAAATACGCCACCCGACGGTGAGCTTTTCGTCAGTTTCGGTTTCGCAACGAGTTCTGGGATAGAATTCGCCATGTTTAGGGCAAGGGGGCGTGGCTATCCGTGCATGCGCCCGTGTAGCGTGTCCGGGCGTGGGGCCAGACGGCTGCATCTCACCGTCTCTGGAATCTCCGCGAATGAATGCACTCGCGCCTTGCTTTGCAAAGGTAGTGCAGCTGACGTCGGCGTCGTATGAGTGACCCGTCGAGAGGGTGGACGAATGATTTGACGCGGCTGCCGCACCGAGACGGACGCTAGCCCATCCAGCTCGGACTTCAGTAGCCGGCAAACGAGGAATATCGCTCGCCATATCTAAAAGCTGCTGGCGGGAAGTTTTGCCCACGTAAGTGTAGCAGCATTGCCGATGAAGAACACAACGGTGGCCGGCCTGCGAAACGAGGTGGACGCGCGAGACTGTAAGTCTTGAGTGGCTGGTGCCGAGCGCTTTCGCGGGCTCTGTTCTATGCAACTGGTGCAACGCTTTAGAGGCTACCGAGACTTGGAAAAAATGCGTTTGCGCCAACAAAATTTAAAAAACTTCCCCATCTCCCGCTAAAGGGAACCATGTGTGGATGTGAAGCAGCGGGGAGATGGTTAGCTTGAGCGGGAGAAATGTTGCCGCTCTCGTTTCGCGGCAGCGTCCCGGGCGCTCATCGCGGCGCAGAGAGAATGAGGCGCACTCCGTCATTTTTATACCGCGGAACTACCGTGGTGCCCCCCAGCGGAGTATGCAGCTGTCGCACCACCTGTCGCGCGCCGCTCCGTAGAGGATTCCTAGAGCAGAGAATGGGGGGAACCGTAGGAGAGGAGAGAGAGAGGGGGACGCGCATGCGCTGTGGGACGCGGGAGGCGCTCCGTAGAGTACAGGATTCCTAGAGTAGAGAAAGCGGGTGAGCGTAGGAGAGAGGATGCGCATGCGCTGTGGGAATGTCCGACGCGGGCGCCGCTCCGTAGAGTAGAGGATTCCTACAGCAGAGAAAGGGGCTCATCGTAGGAGAGAGGGGGGAGAGGACGCGCATGCGCTGTGGGACGCGGGCGCTGCTCCGTGGAGTAGACGATTCCTACAGTAGAGAAAGGGGGGTAAGCGTAAGAGAGGAGAGATAGGGGAGGGGGC
This sequence comes from Rhipicephalus appendiculatus, assembly GCA_030522465.1. Taxonomy (NCBI): domain Eukaryota; kingdom Metazoa; phylum Arthropoda; class Arachnida; order Ixodida; family Ixodidae; genus Rhipicephalus; species Rhipicephalus appendiculatus. The sequence continues at coordinate 546 of JALIZH010018709.1, read as the reverse complement.
GCGCATCCGCTGTCAGGATGTGGGACGCGGGGGGCCACATCCCGCGGGGGCCTCCGTAGAGCACAGGATTCCTAGAGGAGAGAAAGGGGGTGAGGGTAGGAGAGCAGAGAGAGAGGGGGGAGGAGACGCGCATGCGCTGTGGTGGCCGGACGCGGGAAGGAGGGCCGAGACGTCACGACAACTTGGCGGCCAGCAGCGGCCACCTGTTTGGCAAAGTACACTGTATGTACTTGCTACGGTGGCTTGGCATTATCGTTGCCCTCGCAACCATCCTAACTCCACTGGCTGCATCAACAGACTGCGAGTTTCATTCCGCACGCTTCGTGGCCCTGAACCGCGCTACCAGCAAGATACTTCCGCAAAGCTGGCGATGTCAGAATTCCACGTCGCGAGTGTCAGAAGCCACTGCAACTCGATTATGATGGTCGATGCCACGTCATCCATCACGCGGACAAGCATTTTACGTACAAATCCACAGCATGTCTGCACGGCCTAGTCCTTCCCACGACCATAATGACATTGACACATGCACTGTGCGCAGGCATA
>JALIZH010018708.1:0-29924 GCA_030522465.1 Rhipicephalus appendiculatus | reverse complement strand
GCTTCGCATTACATCGATTCCCACAGTGCGTGGCATCTACCGGTTTTTTTATCAAGTAACCTCTGTTCAGGTTATGGGACGGTTAGCGAAAGCGAAGATCAGATGGACCGACAGAAAACCGCCTTTCTAACACCAGATCGTCTGTATCAGCTAAATACCATGTCTTCTGGATAATTGAATACACCAACTACGTTCGAGCGCATGATTGACTTCCTCTTACGTCTCTGCTAAGAGTAAGACATGCGGAGAGAGATAAAAGTTCCAATATCATTCCACGCTGGGAAGATGGACAACCAACGCAGCTGCAAATTACATACGCCCAGACAAGGCTAATGCGAAAGCATTACTGTACGACTCCTTCAAACTATAGACAAGTAAGTCCACTTTACTCCATTCGGCACTGATGGTACTGCCTTTCCCAATACCTTCGTCGGTCATCCGATTGACACTGTTCCTCTGGGTTTCCCACTTTCCGTAAGATGCCTATAACAGTGCGTAAGATGCCTATAAGAGTAATCAGCACACGTTTATCGAGCCTGCAATGTGACCGACGGTCCCAAAAATGTGTGCGCAAGGCGTGTGATAGCGCAACCGCAACCGATCGCCCCCACTTCACAGCGGCCCATCGTCTGACAAGACAAAGTCAGTTTTCATTACCAAGGGATAAGAGAATTCATTTAGAGGAGGATGATATTGATCGCGCAGCAGACACTGTTCTGTTGACACACAGGCACGCCGCGCAGGACCAGCACGTCCTCTCGATCTGCATAGCGGGTGCAGAGAGCGGATCGGAGGGTGACCAGCGAGACACGCAACTCCTGTGATTGCGCAGCCACCATCCTTCTTCCTCACTTGACAGCTGCTGCTGTCGTGGCAGCTTATAGAACCTTTTGGGGCGAAGCACCATAACACCGAGCCTTGTCGGCATGCGGCGTGCAGCGGCGTGCATAGCACATGCAAGGTACCCGCTATTTGCCATGACGATGACGATGACACTGATGACGATCAAAAATAAGCGCGTTAGCACGTCCAAGGTACCCGGTGACGATTACGACCATGGAGCATTCTCTTTCTGCTTTGGACGAAAACGAACGTAAGGCGCGGGAAGCGGCGGCTCAACGGGCAACGCCGACAACAAGCTGCTACCCCGGAGGTGAAAGCTCGGCAAGCGGCGGTAAAACAGCAGAAACGCCAAGCCGACTCGGAGTTGAGGGCGCGGGAGGCGGCGGCTCAACGGCAACGTCGACAACAAGCTGCTGCCTCGGAGGCGAGAGCTCGGGAAGCGGTGGCTAAGCGGCAAAAACGGCTTGCGCAGTATATGACGTCTCGATACGCTCTACGATGCATTTCTTATGACTGGAACAAACAACAACCACCAGGGGAACGTGCATAGACCTCGTCTTTGCCAACTTCAGGCTAGGTCTGATCGAAGAACCATTGCCTCTACACTTCACGGACCACAAAGCAGTAATAATGAAGGCAACACAAAATGCACAACTCAACACGGCATACCATTTATGACCAATAAACATTGTATTAACTGTATACCGTTTTGTCACTGATTTACATGCGTGAGTGGGCAATATCACGTGTGGTTTACGGTAACACAGAACGATCCCCCTGCTTCGCCCACTCATCATCATTCACTTCGTGGAGATACGGTGATTTTTATTTTTTTTCCCCTGTAGCCGGAAACGAAGAAACTCGACGAACGAATCATATATAACCTCTCGAAGATGACGACGAGGTAAATGCGGGAACAAGTGCACGAGCAAGTGCTGAGAAATTTACATAGGCTCGAGGCACGTGACCCAAGCAGTGATCGAAAGAATAGCAGCACGAAGCTGTAATTGTCTCCTTGGGTGTGGTAAAATAATGTCGCATCGACTGTATCGCACTATTCAAGGAAACGGCAGGTGTTAGGATTTGGAAGCTGGGACGTTGCCGTTCCGAGGCGTTGTCATCAACCTCGACGATGCTCGAGCGAGGCCCCTCGGTCAGGCTCAGGCGGACGATCCGGGATATACCTGCAACGACCTTCTTGGGTTCATGTCGGCCGCGACCTGCTAGTGTGCCACGTCGGTATTTGGCATCGGGCCCCCCGACGGGGCAGTTCGATAGGCCTGACACCCTGGCCCTCTTTGCAACGTCAGCTGGCCAAAGGCGGCGACGGTGGAAGGCTCGTTAGGCTGCGGCTTCCCACATGGCAGGGTCGAGATCGCACCTTGGGGACGAACGCGGTCGGCAATGAAGCATAAGATCTATATATCCGCGGCTTTGACGCCCATGTTGTCATACTGAGTTTGCAATTAAGCGCTAAACATATTGTCACCTTTGTATAGGTTATTTATGTATATGTTTTGAATATGTTAGTGTTATATTTCTCTTGTATTGCCTCATTGGGCGCGTATCTTATATGCTTGAGTTGGATAAATGTTGCGTGCAATGCTGTTTCGCGTCTCTCACTCCGTCTCCTAAATATGACGCCCACTAAATACGTCAGTCTTGAAGTAGTAAATATGCTTCGGTCACCTCGGCGATGCAATTGCTCTTGCAACGACCTTTGAAGGCCCCCTGCAGCGCCTCACGACATATATTTGTGTTTTCCGGCGTTGCCCACAAGCTGCATTCAACCAGGTGCATTTACGGTCACCGCAATAACCACGCTCGCACACCACGTCAGCGCTGCAGGAATACGACCAGATTCAAGGAAAATTCGTGCAAGGGCTGACTTCGGGCCTTGTTGGTACGACATCTAAAGTGGTATAGAACCATCGGGGGCCCGATGCGCTTGTGTGTGTCCCCTTCATCTTGTCCCGTCTAAAAAAAAAAACCTGCGCTATACCACTTTAGAAAATTCGTGCTTAGCGAAATATCCCTGTTGCTTGTTCGACGAAAGATGTCCGCAGTTATATAATAACAATATCAGAGGTTTTACGTCCCAAAACCACGATATGATTATGAGGGACGCCATAGTGAAAATTTAGATCATCTGGTGTCTTTTAACGTGCACAGGCAGCGAACAGTACATGGGCCTCTCGCATTTGGCCTCCATCCAAATGCGACCGGCGCGGCCGGGATCGAGCCCGCTACCTTCGCGTCAGCAGCTAAGCACCGTACCCGCTACACCACCACAGCGGAGTGCCGCAGTTTTATAGGCTGATGTTCTTCTTATGGTAAGCTTGTGAAACATATTTTGATATTTCTCGTTCTCTGAACGGTCTGCTTAAGCGCCCACCGTTCCCGTGGACACCGACGCAACGGGATGCCTCGTCGACCCTTAATACACGGCTTGAAATTTTTTACTCTTTCGCCTTTGCCTCGTCTGGCGCCTTGGCCGTTCTGCGCCCGCTGAAGTACACATTGAAGCACGTGACGGTGGCTTCGGTGCTCATCTCACTTATACATATATATTCACTCAGTCGGACCTTTCACGACGTTTCTTAAATGCGCAGGGTTATGGCTGCGCAGGTTTTTGGACGATAATTACGAAGAAGGATCCCTTCAAGAACTCTTCACTTTTCACCTTTAACCAGATAAGGCAGAAAACAAAGGCAGGCCTCTATGACAAGCACCTCGTCACTTTATTTTCATTTTTGCGTCCATTGCAAAAATGAAAATAAACGACGAGGTGCTTGTCATTTTTGCGTTCATTGCAAGAAGACAAAGCAATCGTCATAGTTCTTCAGTCAATCTTAGACACACTTCGCATGTTCGTCGGCAAGCTCAAATCGTCTTACGCTCAGTGCGTACAACAGGTGCTGGGTGATCTATGTCCAGCACTTGCAAGCCTTCAGTGGGCACCATTACTTGTCTACCTGCAGTGCAACGGGATGCGCCCGAGATCCTGCACTCAGTACTATGCTCTTGGGGCACCTCAGGCTCCTTGCCCACTAACCCAACTCGGCCCAATGAGGTGCGCGTCACGCGCATGGAGGAACGTCTTACGCGCGTCGAAGCGTCGATCAGTCACCTCATTACTAACTTCTCTGTCCAACGCATAGTAGCAGAGGTCACTTAGGCTATTCAAGCCTGGGCGATCATTCAGTTTCAGCCCAAAGCGACGCGCTCCCGCTCTTCTTCGGTGAGCAGTGCGGGTTCAGCTCCCCGACGTCGTCGTACGGTGGCTACCACCAACTCATCGCCAGATAACACAGCCTCCGTACCCCTCCCTGCCTCTCAAGGCTCTGAGCAGGACATGGAGGGCGAAATCTAAAACCTAGGATATTCATGATGGCTACCAACCGCACATCCCCCTTCAAATTTGCCGTCAAAATTCGAGATCGTACAGTGGAACCCTAGAGGATTTGGGAACAGGCGAAAGCGCTCACACTTTTCCTTCTTCCTCAACTCCTTTAGCTCTCAGCCGGCCGTCTTGGCGCTTCAAGAATCTGGCGCGACACCAACTTTTTCTGGATACTGCTCCTATGTGGGAGGCACCACCTCATGCCTCATTGTGCATAAGGCGTACACGGCGATACAGATCGACCTCGAAATGGATCTCCCGTACGACTATTGTATGATATCAGTGCTGTCTCAACGGAGAGGCCAACCATCAATACACATTTTAAACGTATACTGTCCACCTCGTCTTGCGAGGGCCCCGTTTGCACATCTGTTTCATCGGGCGCTGCGTACGGCGGCCCGTCAACCCCTGGTGATTGTTGGGGGACTTCAATGTCCCCAGCCCTCACTGGGGTTACCACTATGAAAAGGCCCAGGGCAGACAGCTCAAAGAGTTCATCTCCTCGCTTAGCCTCACACTGCTTACGGACCCGGCACAGCCCACGCGTTCTGGTAATTCGGTCACACGCGACACACGCCCCGACCTCTCCCTCACTCGTAACATCCGCGACGCTACATGGGAAAACTTGGGCGAGACTTTGGGAAGCGATCATTTCTTGCTCCGCATTTCACACCGCGGCAGAAAACGCGCCAACACTGGGGCCTGGCCCGCCTGACCGATTGGACCAAATTCAGAATGCAGCCATTTCCCATGATCCCCGACTCGGGTGAATACGCGGCGTGGGCATCATACGTCCTCCATATGCAGCGAGCGAACACTCGCACCATAACAACCTCTAATCTGACTCCGGCAATCGACCCACACCTCCTACACCTCTGGAATGCTCGCCGCGGGCTTATAAAGCGCTGGAAGCGCAACAAACTCAATCGAAAACTTCGCGCCCGCATCGAGGCCCTCACTGTAGAGGCGGCAGCATATAGTGCGCAGCTTGCCGATTCAAACTGGACTGACACCTGCACGAAGGTGGCACACCAGATGAGCTCTAAGAGCACGTGGAGGCTCTTTCGTAGCCTCCTGGATCCTTCCACCACCCGGGAGAAACGCAACGGCAGCTCCGCCGTGCTCTGCAGGCCTATCAGGGCACTACAGATCAACTCGCGCGAGAACTCTGTGACCGGTACATATGTCGCACAATTGACCCCGCAGGCCCAGAATATACGTATTCCGGCGCCCCTAACGCCGAGATCGACGCCCCCATACACACTTACGGATTTGCGGGCTGCACTGGCGAAAATGCGACGGGGCACGGCCCCCTGGGCGAGACGGCATCACAGTGTCGCTCCTGACCAACCTTCCCGGCCAGGCACACCTCTCGCTACTCAATCTCATCAATTCGATATGGGACGGCTCCCCACTCCCATCGTAATGGACGACATCGCTCGTTACATTCATACCCAAATCGGGCAAACCGGTAAGCATCGAGGCACTGAGACCCATCTCACTTACCTCCTGCGCCGGCAAGCTCATGGAAACCATGGCACGCGAACGCCTTTCCGTCTACCTGGAGGCCCGGGGGACCTTTGCCGACACGATGTTTGGCTTTCGCCCGCATCTGTCGGCGCAGGACATCCTGCTCCAGCTTCACCACGATATCATAGAACCGACCACTGTGCGCCGTAACGATAAAGCCGTGCTCACTGTCGATCTTAAAGGGGCGTTCGATAACGTCAGACACAGCAGTATTCTTTCTAACCTCTCTACCACAAACTGAAGACTTTCAACTACATTCGTTCCTTTCTATCTCATCGCGGCGCCTTCATCCGCCTCGATTCTATCGAACACGGACCGTACCTATTAGGCACACGGGGTACACCGCAAGGGGCAGTCCTGTCACCCCACCTCTTTAACGTGGCCATGAAGAACCTCCCCTCCCTTCTGCGCGAGGTCGAGGGGGATACACCACTCACTATATGCTGACGACATTACAATTTGGACTAACATCGGCTCCCCAGCGCAAATCGAAGAACGCCTACAAAAGGCTGCCCTTCTGGTGGATACCTACGCTGATTCGTGCGGCCTGGAGTGCTCTCCAGCTAAATCGGCTCTTCTCTCGGTCTCCCACTTACCTCCTCCCCAGATTTTTCTTCCGTCTGGTCCCGTCCCGTCGGTCGAAAACATTCGAATTCTTGGGCATCATCCTTAAATTCCAAGGTCACAATAGCAGGCCTCCGGCGCACCAGCGAACAGGTGAGCCGTATGATACGGCGAGTCTCTACCAAGCGCGGCGGCCTCCGCGGGGCCCAGTCCCTGCGGTTGGCCCATGCGTTTGTGACCAGTCGCGTCCTCTACGCCTCGCCTTATCTTCGCCTGCGTCGTCACCGCGAGCACCAGCTGGACGTCCTCCTTCGTTCAGTGTACAAACAGGCTCTCGACCTTCCCATTGCCACCTCCAACAGCCGATTCGCGGCACTGGGGGTGCATAACTCCTTTGCAGAGCTGCGGGAAGCTCATCGCGTTAGCCAAATCAATCGTCTGTCGCAGACGCCTTCAGGGCGCCGTCTGCTGCACAAGCTCGGCCTCAACGCGATCTGTGACCACCAGGACACTCTGACCCCCGTACCGGAACTCTGGCGTCAAAAACTATGGGTGGAACCACTACCCCGCAACATGAATCCCGAGCTACATTCCGGCCGTAGACTAGCACGCTCCGCGGCACTTCATGCGCGACACTCCGATTGCCCTGGCGTTTTCTACGTGGACTTCTCGGGCCCCTCCCCCTCGGGTCACTTCACGGCCGCCGTGATTACAGAGGGAAACCACGTTGATGGCCTCTCCTTTAGAGCCGACACTGCAACGCAAGCTGAGGAGGTTGCCATCGCTTTGGCCGCCTCGCATGCCACCTCACGCATTATCTTGACGGACTCGCGCTCGGCCTCTTCCCAATACCTTCAGGGTTATATCGCCCCCGCTGGCGGCTCACCTGCTTTGGGCAGCCTCTTGGCGCTTTAACCCTCACCGCATTCGCATAGTATGAACCCCAGGCCACTCGGGTCTGCCCGGCAACGAGGCGGCGAATGCCGCTGCCCGCGCTTCTCTCATCCGGGCCGCTGCCCCTCCATGTGCCGAGACGGAATCTGGCAATACGAACCTGACGCGCTTCCGCGAAATTCTGGCCTATTACCGGGATTCGCGCCGCCTCTACCCGGACCCCTGCACGTGGTCTGGAGAAAGCAGACGAACGACTACTACGCGGCCTCCACACGAACACCTACCTCAGTCCGGCGGTCGCCAGGCACTTTTTGCCGGAAATCAATGGCACCTGCTCGACCTGTCAGGTCCTGGCTGACACCTACCACGTCGTCGCTTCGTGCCCTGCCAACCCACTTCCTTTTTATCCCCCCTTTCCCATCCCAACTAGAGAGGCTTGGGAGGAGTACCTGCTCGGCTGCTCTACCTTGGATGCTCAACGCTCCTTGGTGAGGCGCGCTCGGGCAGCGGCCTGCTCCATTGGCGTCCCGGAATAGGGTCTGGCCACTCAAGCATGCAATATGCTGCAACTCTTTGGTTCATTTTCTGAAATAGAAATGTTTACCACCACCACCAACGCAGCAGTGTTTTTTGTATGCTCTTTTCTGTCTATCTCCTTATCCTTTAATCCGTCATTTCCCTTCCCCCAGTGCAGGATAGCAAACCGGACGCACGTCTGGTTGACCTTCCCTGCCTTTCTTTCCTTTTTCCTCTTCCTTCCTTCCTTCTTTGCGTCCATTGCGGAGCTCGTTTTCCTTCGGACTCGGCCAACGAGGAGGGGGAGGGGTAGGCGCGGTAAAACTTGGCTCTCCGCCCGATAGAGAACCCTGCGCACGGTTCTGTTTACAGATGTTCATTTTCCGTGTACAAATACGTCCCATTGCCCCAATTTTCTACTTGAACAGGTAAGGTCTAGGTATCGCTATCTTTATTGCCTCTATCAAGTCGCTCTCTACGTTTGGTGACACCATGAGTACCAGCAACACAGTTATTGGGCCCAGTTGAGATCGGTTCATGTTTTAGAAGCGCGAAAAAAAAAAACGGGGACGAAGCAGACAATACAAATAGGACAAGCGCATCGTCCCCGTGTGTTTTCGCGCATCTTAAACATGAACAATGAGTACATTGACTATACTAGTGCGTATTTGTTGGACGTTGTCTAGGGTTACCTAGACGTTCTTAAAGGGCCTCAGGGACACAACCAAGCTACCCGTGAACGGATGATTCATTTTGTCTCGCCTTCAAGTGTCGTGAAAATTAATCACTGTGCAATGTACTGACACCGCGTGACATGACTAAAATAAAGCTTCAACATGTTTGCTTTGAAAGAAATAATATTACTTCAAAATAACAGCGCACCTTCAAAACGAGCACACTAAAGGGAGAGGAAACGACACACACAACAAGCGCTGTTGTGCGTGTAAAATGGCAACTAACTCGCCCAAGTTGCCATTTTACTTAAATAATATTACTTATGACTGAGTAACTGGTACTTTACGTTGCCCAGAATATACCAAAACAGAGATCGTTAGTTAGAAGGCTCCCCTCGGAATACTAGCATAAAGCGTTCCGAAATATTGGTAAAGATATCAAGGCGCGAACAGCCTAGTATTTACACAGCAAGATGGCAAGTTGGGCCAGGACAGTAAGCGCTGTCCTGTCTGCTACTACTTGTGTGTGTCTCGGTGCGCTTCGACAAAGTCATCAAATATGATAGTATTTACACCTTTTATTTTCCGCTGAATCACAGCTGAAAGGTACTTTTGTTTTAAATATTATTACTACTAATGTTGACAGATTGCAGCGCTTATTTCAAATCAAATTTAATTTCCTTAAAGTGCACCCCACTTCTCGTACTTCTGTTCTTTATTTGCGTCTTGTTCAGACAGCATTTCAGTGTGAGGCTTGACGGTGCAATAAATCAACAAACAAGTAAATGTACGGTGGCTTTTAAAAATGAACTTAGCTTCTTAAGTTGATTCATTACGGCATCGCAAAAATGCGACATAAAAACGCGTATGAGCCCAGTCTCAACAAAAGCAGTAATTGGAGAAGTAGCTTACTAAATATTTGTACATGTATTGTTAGGAGAAAAAAAATGACATAGACTTTTATAGGTGCGTGCCATATGGACCATATGTATATGAGTTCATCTGGCTAAACAATGAGGAGTATATCGATTATGTCAAGTTTTCGCGGGGTAATTAAAGAAGCACGCGTTCCAGGTCCTTGTAATTGAGTTTCCTATTTGTGAGACAAAGGTAGCAGACCTTTTACAATGCCGCAAGTTCAGTAACTGGTATTTGCTAATAAATTAGCATGAAGGGTAGCACAGACAGCCTGGAAAATATTTTTGTTGAGAGGCGTCTGGCGTCGTACTTACGTTGCCATAATAAGGACTAACACGAAGAAAAATGCTGGCAGCTTTGAAGAAACCATTGCGAACTGCCCGTGAGCTTTGAAAACTGCGGATGAAGCATGCGCATGTTTTCCTAGTTTTTATTCTGGTGGTAAAGTGATCAACAACGTAGGCCACAACAATGAAGTGGAAGCTTGATATATTACCAAATAAAAACTAGAGAATACAAGGCTGAAGAAAAAACTAGAAGAACGCCATTGCGAATAAAGGACAATCAGATTGCTTTCACCTACAATGATGTAGAGGGCAGGAAACATATATTTCCACAAATATTTGGATAGCTGCCGTGCTTTGGCTGCCGTCATCGTTATTTTTACCTTCTTGTCCAAGTATACGCTGTTTGTCCAGCTCAATCTCGTTCCTGCTTAAATGTTCTGCGTAGTGTATCGTGATAGAGACTGCATGAATAATTGAGCTGCGCTACACTTTGACGCAAGGCTATTTGACCAGAAATACTTGGCGTGTATATTAGTAAGTGTTATTTAGCGTGTTAGTAGCAGAAAACATATGTCGATATAGTAATTTTCTTCCAAAGACGAAAAATTCAAAGCCGTAGCGATGTTGTGAGCTCTACAATATGGGGTCGTAGTTTCTCCGGCAGCGAGCATTGCGGTAATTTGTCCCGATAGAAATTATCATAAGAAGCATTGCGTTAGGTGAGCAGACATAAGAATAAACAACGCTCGTGGTGATGATTGCGAACCGTCAGCGTTACTAGGCTTGTTTGGTACTTCGATATCATAGACATGAATGGAACACCAATTAACCAATTACGTTGCCTCTTTTCATAAATTAAGAGTGTAGCTGACTGGGCTAGTTGGTTATGCATACTTAAATTAACAGCGCAAAGAACGGACACCACACAAAGGAAACACACAGGACAAGCGCTGACTTCCAACTGAAAATTTTATTGATACGAGAGCGTCTTATAAATCCACGTGACAACAGTTAAGGAACACCAGAGTGAAAGAAGGGGGGGAGGAAAAATAAAAACTATAAAAAACTAAGAAAACAAAAAAAAACGAATGAAAAGATGTAACCGTCACAGCAGCCGGCTGGGCACACCCCCCGCATTCTAAATAACTCAGCTCTCTGCCCGATAGAGCAATCGATGGCTTGCTTACGCATCCGCCATTTTCTCGCGTCATCTGGGCGGCCTCACTGATTACGCGCGCTTTCTCATCCTTATTCCTATCTACCACAGTGGTCCCTTGAAACCGTGGATTGCATCCGCACGTGCTCACGTGCAATGCTAGGAAGCCGTCCTTGCCATTTCGAACGTTGTTGGCGTGCTCTCGTAAGCGCTCGTTCAGGCATCTGCCCGTCTGGCCCACGTAGCAGGCCCCGCTAGACAAGGGTATCCTGTAGACAACTCCTTGCACACAGTCAACGAACTGAGTTCTGCGTTTTACTGCACATTGTTTTTGTCGGCTCTTCACGGGACAGGTCCTGTTCGCCAACTGGGACAACTTGTCGGGAGCGCTGAAAACAACATGCACGTTACTACGTTGCCCTATTTTCTTTGGGCGATGGGACACAGAATGCATATATGGTATGACTGCCACTCTGTCCCGCTTTTTGACAGTTGTTTGTTCTGTGTCGCCATCAGTGCCCCTACGTTTCCTTTTTCTGTGCACTGACTCGGCTACAGAAATGAGCAAAGGACGTGGGTACCCTGCTCCTTCCAGGCGTTCCGACTGTGCCATGAGACTGGCTTCTGCGACGTGTTGGCAAGACCTTTCTAACGCGTTAGAAAAACAAGACTCTACAATAGCTCGCTTGACTAATTTACTGTTAGCCGACGAGAACGGAAGGATGGGCTTCTGTGAGCGGGGCGCGTACCGCCAGCACGTGTGGTCATCCGAGAATGAAATCTCCAAATCCAGAAAGCGGATGCTGTCCTTCTCCGGCAACTCGTGAGTCACCACGAGCGGGCAGAGGCACTCCCGAAAAACTTCTAAAACTTGCGTCACTTGCGAATGAAAGATATGTGGTTCACATTGCATGATTATAAGGTAATCATCTACATATCTGAAAGTTTTTGTGACGGATAGCACGCTAAGCCGATCATTCAAAGTCCTGTCAAATTTCGCTAGCAGCAGGTCACTTAGAAAAGGAGGTATGGAAGACCCGATAGAGACCCCTTCTTTCTGAATGTATGTGTTCCCGTTCCATTCTACGTACGTTGACGTAATGTGTAATGATAACAGGTCTAAGAACCCTTTGGAAGTCACACACGCGGTGTTCTGAAAAGCCAGCACACCACAGGCGTCAATGCACTCTTCTATGCACTTTAGCAATTCTTTGTGGGGAAGGGAGTAGTATAAATCTTTGATGTCTATCGAGAAAGCCATCTGACAATGATCTATGACATCTGACAATTATCTCACTGACAATGATCTATGCGTTCTACCTTCAGACAAGGAGGGAGGGTTTGCCGTGTTGACGCGAGGTCTTTATTTCGAGAAAGCCCATCACGCCATTTCTTCCGTTTTTCGTGCGTGTGAAGGCATAAACCTGGCTAAAGTCAGGTCCAGGGCGAAAACAGTGTTGCCAGGTTTGGCTATATATAGCCAAATTGGGCTACAGAAAAAAAATTGACGGCAGATCCACGAGGTGAATGATGATGAGATTGGGCGAAGCTCCTGGAAGTAATCATCGGTTAAACCGTGAAATTTCTTCCGTTAATTCGCCCGATAAAAATGACGTGAAACGATTGATTAAATGTTTTATCAAACTTTTATTGCTGGTTTCCGTTGTCCTTTCATTATGACCGCTTTGTGGTCGGTGAAATGTAAGCTAAGTGGTTCTTGCACTGGTTGCAGCGGCATCCTTATCCATACGAGCACACACCGACGGCAACGAGCATCGTCAACTACAAACCTGTATCGCGATATGGTTTTGATTATAAAACCATTGCTTTAGAAAACACCTGGCGTCTTTCGTTAAGCAGCTGGCGTCTTTTCGTTTTGCTTTAGAAACATCTGGCGTCTTTTCGTTTTGCTTTTAGAAAACATGTGGCGTCTTTCGTTGGTTTATTTCATCAATCAACGGCGTTTTGAACAAAATTTTTTATTGTTTAATCACGCACAGGAGAAATGCCAATGGCTGCTTATGGGGAATGAGAGACAGAAGAATTCGGCTTTTAGTTAACGCGCACGCTGCGAATTTTTTTATTGTTCAACAACGCACAGGAGAAATCTCCCACCGGCACCACCTTGGAGGTCAAAGCGTAAGACTGGTTACGCACTACGACTACGACGAGGGACGAACGGGTGCCGCTTTAAGGAGCTTCGCCCCTAAAAATTTTGGCGTCGTCTTGGGCGAGTTGGCTATGTGGCTATATCTGGGCTACTGAAAATCGGCGACTTGGCTTTGTTTGGGCTATAAGTGGCGCCGTCACGATGAACACTCCAGAGGTGACTGTCATCGAGCAGAAAGAAATCTCTAAATACGCATTCAGATTTCGCCTCGCACGCTTCATGTGAGCGGGAACCCATGTGACGAGCACCAGCGGTCTATGAACATTTTCGCCCCGGCGACAGCGGAACGCTTTTCCGCCTTTGTAGTAGTAGTTGGATGTGTATTTGTATAGATAAAACGGGCCTTCGTTTATCCGAACCTTTGCAATTTCGCCGATTCCCTTGCGGTTAATCTTGTTTTTAATCAGATTGTAGGCACAACGTATGTTGTCTGCTTTAGAACCTACAAAATTTCGAGCACATACGCTGCCAAGAATTATGAATCATGCCCCTGGCCATCGTCATTAATAATGAGCTCACGCGTTTCACCCAACATAAGATTCCGGCGTCTGTGCTCTCCGTTAGTGCTTTGCGTCACATCTGCGTCGCGTGGAGCAAGTTTACCCAAAAAAGTTTAATTCTTGATCTACCGCATTACCTACAGTGATGGGATACTGGTTATGGTGCTCGACTGCTGGCTGACGGTCGCGGGATCGAATACTGGCCGCGGCGACCACATTTCCATGAAGTAAAATGCTATAGAGGGCTGCGTGCTCACTGACAAGGTGAATGAAATAAAGAACCGTAGGCGGTCGTGATTTCCAGAGTCCTCCACCACGGCGTCTCTCATAATCGTGTCGTCGTTTTGGGATGTGAAACCTCCACAACTATTATTATCTACCGTATCCGATCCTCTATCCTTCACCTCCACAACAACATTACAATTGTAGCAAAGCCTTGGAACTCTGCAGTGCATCGTTCTCACCGGTACATTCTAGTGGGTCGCCCCCTTCTGAGTCTGAGTCTGAGTCTGAGTCTTTATTTCAGGCATGTATAAATAAATACATGGCTGCGGAGAAGGAAAAAAAGCCGCTCAGTTGCGGCTTGACGAAGCTCCCTTCCCCCCGTACACATCGGTAGAGCGGTATACACGGAGCAGAAATAGCACAGACATGGTAAACTGAAAAAGTAGAGGAGAAAAAAAAAAACAAAAAAAAGAAACAACAAAACAAACACGGTCAACAATAAATGGGCAATAATACAAATACACTATCTTTCCCGGTACATTCAAAGAAAGTTGTGGTCACAAAAAAAGAATTTGAAATGGCGGGCAATGCAAACATTAACTAAATAGGTTTCGAAGAGAGTTAAAGGAAATTTCGCGTATCGACGTGTGACAGAAGCCGAACTTATTAAGCAGAGAAGGCAATGTATAGCTTAGGGTTTGAAAACCGCAATTAGTACGTGGGTGAGGCACAGACCAATACTCGTGATGCCTTGTAAGGTAATTAAGAATATTGGTGTGGAGGTTAGCGACTTCACATAAGAACAAAAGGCCGTGTACAATCTGTGATTTGTAGAGCTGTAAAAGACGATGCTGGTACATGTTCGATAAGTGCTCCTTTCTGAGAAAACTCCGCTCGTGATCCGTCTTGACTGTGGCTGGTGTGTATCGTCGCCGAGTACCAACCAATAAGCGTCTTTACACATTATACATCTATAAGTGGGCACTTTTTTTTTCTATTTGGCGGCGCTAAACTGAATTCGACGCATTAACTGAGTATTAACAGAGAAGGCGGCGAAGACTGGTGGCTATATATGATCATAAACCTTTGCTAGGACAGCACAAAAAAATAATCCTTCACTCTGTTTTGTTTCATGAGTAAATACTGCCGAGTTGTTGATAACTGGTCTTACAGAACACCTCGCATCGGAAGGTAACGTTCCAAAAGCAACAGACTGGGGCGACTCAACTTGCATAATTTTGTTTTTCTTTTCGTTTTTTTTCTTCAAATTAAAGTGCCGTACATGATTTGAATATCGATACTTTCGAGTTTTTTAACGCAAGCTGTTTGATACCCTAACGCCGGGTTGCAGAAAGTAAGCTGCAAATAAGAATGGCTATATTTGGCTACAAATATTTTCGGTATTTTTTACCTTTGGCTACATTTGGGCTACAGTTTCTGAGGCGTTTGGCTACGCCGCCTCGCCCGACCTGGCAACACTGGGACAGCGGCGATTGCAACTTTCGAAAGGACTGCGTGCTATACATTTCTGCTGACCACGTCTGAAGCTGGAAGCCACTACGACAACGTGACGTGAGTGCAAAACTTTTTCGATGATACATCCGCCATTAATGGTACTTTAACTTGGCGCACTGGAAAACAAGGTTATCCCCGACGGCATTACAGACCCTCAGCTGTGACGTGCACGATTCTAGGTAGGACATATAGTGCGCCTTCAGCCATTTTACGCGCGCTAGAGAACTTTTGTGGCATAGCTGCCAGGACAGTTTTCTTCTCATTTGTGTGTTGCTTGCATCAATGGGACAATGCTTATTCAGAGGAGGGCATTGTTACGCGTCGTCGTATTGTTTTCATAATGACCACTATCTTGGTCTTATCCCGCGGCGCAGGTGACGCGATGATGTATCGAAAGTTTCATTATTGTTTTCATATTATCTGATAAGATTGCGTTCACGGCGCGAGTAATTACTTTTATTCTGCACCTTAGGCGAGCACCAGCAATAAATCTGGAATGAGAGACCCCAAACTTCCAAGTCGACGAGGTTTACCCACTGATAACATTATAAACTGCTTAGGACTCTGCCCGCTATTGTCATTGTACTGCGAGTGTTCGTTGCTTGTACTGTGAGTGTTCCTTTGCCAGGGTGCAAGGTCACGCAACACAGAATTCCTCTGCACTTAACTAAAGAACGGTTTCCCTTAAGGACGGTTTCCCTTGACTAAAGCTGAGATTATTTACGGCGAAAGCTATTAGGCATTCATAAAATTGTATTAGGTGGCATTTTTTATTTGAAATTATTTTGCGGACATCACCCCTTAAAGGGGCCATGACGCCCAATTTGCGATCATTATCTGTGTCATGTAGATTAATCCTTGAGCATTCAATAATAATGGCAAAATGTTAGCGCATTTGGTCGAGCACTTAATTAATTGTTGAACATTTTTACAAACACGTGAGCGGCCTGTTAGCCAGGCAACATTGGCGCACTCGCGAGCCGGGACGTAACAAACAGCTGGCTGTGCGAGCGTCTGCATTCCAGCGAACGATATCATTCTGTCGTCAGCGGCGCGTGAACGCAAGATATTCGAGCTTTCCTCGGCTTAGCACTGAAGTTGAACGATTTGCAGCGGCTGAAACTGTGGTAAAAGACGAAGGCGCCGCTCCTTGCTGCACGTGACGTCACAGGCGCCATGGCAAAATGGCGGACGCCGGCGGTGGGCGGGATTTACAGCTGACGACTTCTAGGGCTTGTTTTGCACTGAAATATGCTTTTACGATCAATTTTCATATCTGTATAGGTATGACAGAACCTCTAATCCTAGTTTTCGCTGAAAACTACAAAGTGTTGGGTGACGGTGTCAGGGACCTTTAACTTTTTGCATGCTGCTTTCATGACCTACGAGTCGTGTTCTTCATAAATTCATGCTAATTTCGGTATGTATCAAACAAAGAGAAAACGACTAGAACACCAAGACGTAGGCGGTGAGATAGATAGATAGATAGATAGATAGATAGATAGATAGATAGATAGATAGATAGATAGATAGATAGATAGATAGATAGATAGATAGATAGATAGATAGATAGATAGATAGATAGATAGATAGATAGATAGATAGATAGATAGATAGATAGATAGATAGATAGATAGATAGATAGATAGATAGATAGATCAAAGATAGATCAAAGTGTATTTCGTTCTTTCAGAAATGCTTCACATTTAAAACAGAACTTGTTGTAATGGTACGGCAAAGAAAGCCCCACACTTCGGAGGCGAGTGCGTTAACTGCTGAGTTACACACTTGCTTGTGCAGAATATGAATATATCTGAACCAAATGAATGCATTTTACTATTTGTACAAGACAAATGCAAGATTATAGCATAATCCATAAATCGTTATTGGTGTATTTCATGGGCCTAGACTAGCAGCTCTCTCAGGAAAATATGTTCAGCATGTATCGGAAATGGCATACATCAGGGAAATTCCGAATTTGCGAAAGTTCTAAGCCAAACACGCGCTTAGGTAGTCTGTGGCGAGATTGCCAGCATGTTTGTCTCTTTGTCCTCAGTGTCTGGTTCCGTTGCGGCGAATGGCGGTGCGTTTTACGTCGTCTAGCGCGTTAAGGCTAACAGGTATACATAATTTTACGTATCCGGTTAAGCGATACATGTGCTATTTTTATCTTGTTATTAGAGTAGTACTATCCTTGAAATTGCTCATTCAGATGCATTTACTATATACGGCATGAAAAAGGCGCTATCGCAATCAAGTAGCGTGGTTGATTTTGAATTCGCCATTTTATTTCAACTTCTGCCGGCAGCCTGTTACTGAGTCAGTTCATAAGCTGCGGCCTTCTTTCGTTCCTTTAACGTTTTATTGTATTGGGCTGTTGGGCTCCTTATATGTTCTCATACCACGTAGGCCCGGCTTCATTAGACAGAGCAAGGATGGTTTCACAGAAATCCCGAAGGCGCTTTACCTTTGTTTCTTGACGAGAAGTGTGCTCTCTAAATCAGTCCTTTCTGAGGTGAAGTATCGACTACCTTACCGAGTACTAGTAGTCTAAAGTTAATAATGATTGCACCATTCGAAGCACGCATATTTCTTGTATATCGTGCCTCCTGCAACGAACTTTTCCACAAACTGCAGCACTTGCATGGTAGGAGCCTGAAAAAATTCTGGATAGTGCTGATGACAACATGCAACGACGCCATATAAAGTATCCGTAGCCCATATAGAGTGATAATTTTGTGTGCTGACACCTGCATAGACGACCTGACTGTGTTGCGCACCTCGCGACCAGAAACCCGAGCTTTTCACCGGAGCCCGATAACGGTACGCTCTCACGCAGCTTCTTCTTTTATCTTCTCATTGTCGTAATATATTGATTTGCAGTCATGTAATCATCACTTTGTAAACTAATAAAATAATTCGTAGAGAAGCTCTGACTCAAAACATAACAAGTAGTTTAGCTGTACAAGTTCGCCATTCTCAGGCAGCCTGTTATTGTAAGGTTTTCTAGGACTTAAAGAAGTCTCTGCGTCTTTCAAAATTTCTCTTTTGTGCAACTTAATACGAGACTGCAACGCATTTGTTGCATTTTGCAATGTAATCTGTGCGACGCATTTCCTGTTTTCTCTTGTGTGATCATTGATGTTCCCTTAGTCAGTTTGCAGTGTGAACAACGTAGTCTTTTGCAATGTACAATACCCTTTGTAGGATGATGATCATGACGGAAAGAGCAAACGTACTTCTATGCAGTACTAAGCAGTGGTATGTACATTTCCCTCCCACATATGCATATGATGTCACAAATGTTTCCGTGTTTTTGTCTATAGCAGAGTGCAACCTGCATTATAAAACGTTTGACAGTTTTCTGGATATTGTATAGCTAACATCATTATTCTTTTTGACGCCAGTGGGACATCTGCGCAAGGCGATGCGAATATTCCAGGATGTTATTTCTATAAAAGCAATTATATTTAACACCATACGCCTTGTTGCTGCACCTGATAAAATTGTGATTGGGCTTTGCAGTAAGGATGTCTGCTTACGATTTTTCGTAACTATCAATGACCGGAATACTAACGCAGCTTTGACCACTCACAGATAGTCTAGCTGTGCCTCTAATCTCGTGCCTATTTTCGTGCATGTGTTTTGCTAGAACCACGTATTATCCAAACAACGGCCCATCCAGCACCATACCATTCCGTACAAGCAGATACAGAACGACTCGGTGCCTCCGTACCGAATGTTACCCTCTTGATTCAATTATAAAGGAGTTTTAATATAGCGGAAAACGCTTACGTTAGCGTTAGAGGTGCGTCTCAACGCTAACGCTAAAATGGAACGCGCTGCATTACCGCTAGCGCTAACGCAAGCACATACGACGCCACCTACGCATAAAAAAACTTCCCCATCTCCCGCTAAAGGGAACCATGTGTGGATGCGAATCAGCGGGGAGATGGTTAGCTTGAGCGGCACAAACGTCGCCGCTCTCGTTCGTGGCAGCGGCCCGGGCACTCATCGCGGCGCACTCCGTCATTTTTATACCGCAGAACTACCGTGGTGCCCCCAGCGGAGTATGCAGCTGTCGCACCACCTGTCGCGCGCCGCTCCGTAGAGGATTCCTAGAGGAGAGAACGGGGGGGAACCGTAGGAGAGGGAGAGAGAGGGGACGCGCATGCGCTGTGGGGGTATGGGACGCTGGAGCCGCTCCGTAGAGTAGAGGATTCCTAGAGTAGAGAAAGGGGATGAGCCTAGGAGAGAGGGGGGAGGGGGACGCGCATGCGCTGTGGGACGCGGGCGCCGCTCCGTACTGTAGACGATTCCTAGAGTAGAGAAAGGGGGTGAGCGTAGGGGAGGAGAGATAGGGGGGAGGGTACGCGCATCCGCTGTCGGGGTGTGGGACGCGGGGGCCGCTCCGTAGAGTAGAGGATTCCTAGAGGAGAGAAAGGGGTGAGCTTAGGAGAGGAGAGAGACGGGGAGGGGACGCGCATGCACTGTGGGGGGGTGTAGGACGCGTGCGCCGCTCCGTAGAGTAGAGTATTCCCTAGAGGTGAAAGGGGGTGAGCGTAGGAGAGGAGAGAGAGGGGGGGAGGAGACGCGCATGCGCTGTGGTGGTGTGGGACGAGGAAGGAGGGACGGCTCTTAAAGACTTGAAAAGAACGGCTCTCGCTTCACCGGGTGCCGCCATCTAGCCCTGCGTACGGACTTTCTGGCTTGCGTTACCGTTGAGCGCTATATCCCGCAAATAGCACAGGCAGGTAACAGCTCGGGCTACGTCCACGTTCTGCGCATGGGGCTGTTTGGAACACGCTACGCTAAATACTTGCGTTAGCTGTTTTCCGCTATACTAAAACATCCTATGAGATCAAGATACGGTATTTCTGGGACCCATTCACGTTTACTGCCCCCAGGGATGTCATCGGAGTTATAATTGCGACGCTCCCCAAGACACGTCGGACCGAAGTGGAGCCATAGACTTCAGAAGGGTGTCTTCAAGGGCCAGTTGGTACATGGTACTCCCGTGCGGCTGCGCTCCACTCTGATGAATGTGAGGTCATCTCAAGATACCGAAATCGGATTGAGTGCGAAATCGATGAACATTTCATTTCAGATCGAGAAAACAGGGAACACGTATGTCAGCCAGCCCTCAGTCGTTCTCCTAGAAAAAGATATAGTGTTTTTGGTGAAGTTAAATGTGATATCTTGACTCATGGCGGACATGCCTTTGATCACTGTGACCACGTGACAGTTCATGCTACCTCTTTTTCTTTTTATTTCTTATTTTTGGTATATATTTTCCAGCGCAATAAACTTGCGCACGATTGCTCGTCAGCACTTGTGTTGTTTGTTCCTCCGTCTTAATCCCGTTTGGTTCACAATTAAAAAAATTACACCATCTCCCGCTAAAGGGAACCATGTGTAGGTGTGAAGCAGCGGGCGCTAACGCTTACACTGGCGGCGGCGTTGACGCTGGCGCTCATCGGAGCGTTGCGCAGGAGAGAAAACTGGGGAGGCGCAAAGCACGCAGTGATGGAGCGGTGTTTTCTACTGGAACATGCCAATCGCTGCTAATGGGCAATGAGAGACAGAAGACTCCGACTGGACACAGAGACCCGCAGTCCGCTTTTAGTTAACGCGCACGCTGCGAAAATTTTTATTGTTCAACAACGCACAGGAGAAATCTCCCACCGGCACCAGCATGGAGGTCAAGATCCATTGCCATATATACGGGGTGGCCAGTGAACGGTTGTGCAGCGCGAGCAGTCGGTTTTGTCAACCAAGAAACTCGCTAGCAGACGCTGCCTGCGTCGGCCTCGCGAGGCGAGAGAGGGCGGGGGAGCGTAGGAGAGGAGAGAGGGGGGGACGCGATGCGCAGTGGGGAGGTGTGGGCGCCGCGGGCAGGGATGCCTAGAGGGGAGAGCGTAGGAGAGAGAGGGGGGACGCGCATGCGCAGTGGGAGTGTGGACGCCGTGGGCTGGGATGCCTAGAGGAGAGAGGGGGAGCGTAGAAGGAGAGAGGAGGGAAGGCGCATGCGCAGTGAGGGTGTGGTTGCCGCGGGGAGGGATGCCTAGATGAGAGAGAGAGAGGGGGGGAGAGGAGGTTTTTATTTTTATTTTTTTGAAAGGGTTTGCGCATGCGCAGTAAGGGTGGTCACGCCGCACACCACCACCGGATTAAGCTTCGCCATAAGATGCTTCACATCTAATAGTTGAAAATGTCTTCAGGGCTCCCACAGCCGACAGACGATGGAGCATCAAGCCCTAAGACGGTAATTTTAGCCAAATTGTTTGAACTAGTTTGAAACAACCTGTGCTCAATCAAAGATTTGTGACACTTCTTAATCTTCGCCACCACTTATTCTGAGCATTACATTGCTTTGGCCATGTTGCTAATCGGCCATCGTATTCCTTACAATGGCAGTTTTTTTCTCTAATGTCATCGACGAGCATTCTCTCGCCCTGCGATTAAGTCAAGCTCGGCTGAGACCTCGTCACTGAACTTTCTGTTGGTTGTGCAAGTGCGCGCAACGGTCTTCTTTCTAATTTATCTAATAGAAGTTGGAGGTCTGATAATGCTCTTAAGATGTCAAAGTCAAAGTTTTCACAACTTTCGACGTCGCTTTCTAGTTCAAGACGAATAGCGTCATAATTCTGGCGGCCCAGTTTCTTGAATTCCTGCCTCATCAAATCAATATATAAGCAATATTCCTTGAACATGCCGAGTTGCGGTGATCTAGACAAGAGTATTTCGCCGCCCTTTTTCATTACTTCTTCAATGACTCTACGCAGTGATCTCCGAATATCTTGCAGTCGCTTCATATCGAATATCTTGCAGTCTCTCTCCTTCACGTTCATGAGTCGACCGTTCTTATGCACCAAGATCAACAATATCGGCGTGGCGCTATCTGATCCAAGGGTAGGGCCTTTATAACTACTCTCACTAAAAGGCTTCACTATTCAGACTTCGGGACCCTTGGATTGACCATCGTCGCGCAAACATGGTGGGTGGAGTAATGAACAGTCGCTAGCTTCGAGGGCTAGGCCTGCAGGACGGGTGTCATCGTGACAGAAGTTCATCGTCCGGCCCTCGCGAACCTCGAAGTTGTCACCGAAGGGAAAATCTAGCAGGTAGGCAGACATACCGTTGGCTGCTCCGAGGGCTGGGCTGACAGGATGTGACTCGCCTTCTTCATGGTCATCCCAGCCTTGCAAAACTCGGGCCGTCATCTTCAAGGGCAAGGGCAGACCAGAGCCGAAGAAAACGTAATGGGCTCCCGCCTCGCGAACCTCCAGGCGACGAACGCTGCTTCTTCAATCCATGAGTCGCCGTGTCGGTCTCAGTTCCAGCCCGGATAGTAGTCACGGGTTTCACGGGACCAAATATAAAAAAACAGAGAGCGAAGGCATGGCTACCTTCTTCTGTCACCTTTTATGCCACACTCATCGTAATGATGATCGTTGACACGCGGTTCCGAGGCCGCCTTCGTTTCCCATCTTCAACACATGTTGTAGAGCAATACGCATCATGTAAAGTGTATTTCTTCACATTCGATAAAGCTCAAACTCCAATGAAGACCCGCTTCGCTTGTGTGTTTTCATTTATTCTTGAGAACGATGAATCAAACATCAATTTTATTGTATGCTTCAGTGCAATATGAAAGTACCGCGTTAGGCACAGTAGCCAATCCTTACACCAGAACTATTGATATGACGGCCTGGCATACAGCTGCAGAAGGGAGAACGGCAGTCCTGATCAATAAGGCACTGCAAGAAAGAAAGAAGAATTTATAATACTTTTATGTATATTAATGGCACAAAGGCGTAACTTGAGTGACGCTCAATTTTCGACCATCTCCGATCCTGCTGAAAAAATTGTCCAGGTATATGTGAATGTGATAAGTAGTTACTAAGGCGTTATTTTTCGCCAAAAAAATTTTATGTTGCCTAGAGGGCGCTTCGAACTTTGGGCAACCAAGTGAAACAGTGTCGCTCTAAATAATTTGTATAAAATTACTGGTCTGAGCAATTACTACAGAACAATTTTTTCCATAATCTAAAGACGATGATCTTTCATGAAAATGATAGTTTATTCATTTTTGTCTTAACTTTCTTTATTTTTGGCCTTGGCGAAGATTTGCAATATGCTGCATGTTTAGCGTATTTTATAAAAAGCACAAATTTTTTCACAAGTAATATATTCACACTATGTGTTTCACGGGTTCCTATAATAAATTATGAAAATACTTCGGGAGTCTATGAAGCAAGAACATTGCCACAATAATGTGACAAAGTTGGAAAAAATGGCATTTTGACTCATATTGAGGCTTCATTTTCTGAATGTAGCGGTCCAAGTAAAAATACGGTTCATATATGGTTGCACAGTATGATTTGTGAGCGAGACATACAGAATGTTTCAAAAGAGTAGTTTTTTGTTTTAAGGGAGAAAAAAAATTTCCAGCTTAACAACTACAAGGTAGTAGAAAGTTTGCCTTTGCCTCGCCTTCACTGCATAGCAGGTCAGCGCAACATTCTTGCGGGAGCTTTTCGGCGGCGAACAAATGCAAGTCATACAACAGATTGTCACTTGTTTTGGTAATACTGTTGTACAGAACGTCAAAACGGGCAATAGTGCTAATTTTATGGAACGGTATCTTTCCCCTTGGACCATATAGGGCAGGTTATACTCAACCGCTTCATAGTCCCAAGGGGCAGAATTATAATGCAGTCATTGACCAGCAATACCGTATTGGGGCGTTGTGTTTGGCTTCTGACAATGCATGCACATGGTCTTAACATTAATTAACGACATAAGTAAGGTATAGTTTACTTAAGGTGTTTTTATGATGTATCAGGTATAGGCCGATGCGTGATCGCTTTCCACTGGTTTGAATGATGAAATTATGTATCCTAGGTGTGCACGTTGGGGATGATTCGATATCGTGCTGATATATGACACTTAATGCGCCATTTCCTGTCACGATTTAAAATTTTCATCCACCTTTTTCTTAAAGGTCCTGGGGTGCTGAATATGTTAAAAGCCCCTCACCATTACCGGACGGGCCTTTAATTAAAACATTTTCAGCACATTCGGACAATTAAGCAATAGGGGGATGAAAATGTTCAAATACCTCCGGAAATGGTGAATGAAGTGCCATTTATAGGTGCGATATCGAATCATCACCAACGTGTACACCTAGGATACATAATTTCATCATGCAAAGGAGTGGAAAGCGATCACGCATCGGCCTATACCTGATACATCACAAAAACACCTTAAGTAAACTATACCTTAATATTGTAGTTAATTGTTATTAAGACCATGTGCATTAATTGTCAGAAGCCAAACAAAAAGCCCCAATACTGTACTGCAGGTCAATGACTGCATTATAATTCTGCCCCTTGGGACTACGAAGCGGTTAAGTGTAACCTGCCTTATATGGTTCAAGGGGGTAGATACCGTTCCATAAAATTAGCACTATTGCCCTTTGTGACGTTCTGTACAGCGGTATTACCAAAACAAGTGACAAGCTGTTGTATGACTTGCATTATTCGCCGCCGAAAAGCCCCCCGCTGGAATCTTGTGCTGACCTGCTATGCAGTGAAGGCGCGAGGCAAAGGCAAACTTTCTACTACCTTGTAGTTGTTCAGCTGGAAATATTTTTTCTCCCTTAAAACAAAAACTACTCCTTTGAAACATTCTGTATATCTTGCCAAGAAATCATACTGTTAAACAATATATAACCGTATTTTTACTTGGACCACTACATTGAGAAAATGAAGCCTCAATATGAGTCAAAATGCCATTTTTTCCAAATTTTTCACAACATTGTGGCAAAGTTTTTGCTTCATAGGCTCCCGAACTATTTTCATCATTTATTATAGGAACTTGTGAAACACACAATGTCAATATATTACTCGTGAAAAAAATTTGTGCTTTTTATAAAATACGCTAAACATGCAACATATTGCAATTTTTCGCTATGGCCAAACATTATAAAAGTTCAGACAAAAATGAATAAACTATCATTGTCATGAAAGATCAGCGTCTTAAGATTATGGAAAAAAATTGTTTCGTAGTATTGCTCAGACCAATAATTTTATACAAATTATTTAGCGCCACACAGTTTCACTTGGGTGCCCAAAGTTGGAAGCGCCCACTAGGCAACAAAAAAATTTTTTTGCGAGAAATAACGCATCAATAACTACGTATCACATTCACATATACCTGGACAATTTTTTTCAGCAGGATCAGAGATGGTCGAAAATTGACCTGGTACACTTGATATGGAATGACCCATATATATATATATATATATATATATATAGTCGAAAAAAAAAGACGACGACAAACGTACGAAACGCAAATTTTACTAACGTTTCGGCAGGAGGATCTGCCTTCGTCAGAGTAAATGATGAGAGGCCACGCAGGGCGCATATATAAGCGGCTGGCTTCGGTATCGCCAGAATGAATGTTTTCACACATCTTGACATGGAATTGTAGATCAGCAATTGCAAATAAATAAGTGCACGTGGCTATATACAATACACGTTACATTGCGCAATATTGAAATAGCACATCTTAGCTTCAAGGTAACTTCTATGCATCGAACCAGGTTTACAAGAACAAGATAGAATAAAATAAAATAAAACCGCAAACTGCGCAAAACCACACAAAACAGAAATCTACGCACTGTCGCTCATGTGTACACAAAAGTAGCAAGATACTCCTGGACATAAGTGCATAAGTGATACAATATAAGAAACGCTCAAAGCCTCTACGTTCAAAGTCATGAGTGACACAGGTGACAGGCGTTATGGACGCAATAGTAGGCAAATAGTTAAACTAGCTTAACCAACATAGTGCTCCAGAACTTTCGTTCATTCCGTTAGACAGAGTTTTGATTCTCTAACCTCGCGTTCATGATGTGATTTAAAACCTGATTCTAGGATTGTGGCTCGGATGTTATTGAAGGAATGACCTGCATCGGTGACATGCCTTGAAACTGGTAAGGAAGGAAGCGCATGCACATGAGCTTTATGATTGTTAAAGCGGTACCTAAAAGCAGTTTCAGTTTGACCTATGTATTGTAAATGACAGATTGAACATTCTAGCAAATAAACGACATTCTTTGTGTCACAACTGAAATTGCCTCTGATATTTATCTTGAAGTTATTCGCTGTGCTGGTTGCTACGGTTGTCGTTTTCATGTGGGCGCACACTTTGCAGCGGGTTTTTTTACAGGGGACGGCAACCAACTACGTGAACGTTGTCATTACATTTAGTTTTAGACGAACTTATCAAATCGCGTAGATTTTTGCCTCGTCTGTATACCACACGTGGTGGTTGTGGAAAGTTAGTTAGTTAATTTGATTTTTTTTATGGCGCAAAAGCAGCTGAGGCTATGCTGCGCCAGACACAAGGTTATATGTAATGAAACGGTGAAATGATGTCGTTTACAGCTTATTTAAAAAGTCACATTCCTTTAAAAAGTTCAGCACAGAAGACAAGGGTACAAGGGGATCATCTCCAAGAAGTAGAGCAGGGTGAAAAAGGCGTTTGTTGTTTGTATAGTTGGCCAAAATATTTTCGTCTGTACGTTTCAATGTGGGGACATGTGATGAGTATGTGTATAACTGTCAATGGTTCTTGACATTTTTCACATGTTGGTTGTTGTTCATTTTTAAGTAAAAAGTTGTGGGTCAGGTGTGTGTGCCCAACACGGAGGCGGGCTAATATGACCTCAACAAAACCGTTCCTGGTGACGACACTTCTTCCATTCTCCAAGTACGTTCTTCACCATGTGGAGCTTGTTATTCGTGCATGTGTTCCACTGTTCTTGCCATTTCGCTTGTAGAGCTAGACGAATTGTTCTCTGGATGTCTTTAAGGGGAATTTTCACATTGGCTACTGTTTTGTGCGCTGCCAATGAAGCATACTTATCTGCTTTTTCGTTTCCAGGTATCCCAACATGACTTGGGACCCAGCAGAAACGGATGGAAGCTGCCTGGCTGTTTAAGTATACCATGTTTAAAATGTCACCCACTAATGGCTCACATTCGGATTTTATATGTAGAGCTTTTAGTGTGCTTAGTGAGTCGGTGTATATGATTGCTTTCTTGTATTTACCAGCGATGATTTTCCGAACTGCTTCACTCAAGGCATAAGCTTCAGCTGAAAAAATGGAAAAACTACGAGGTACTCTCACCGAAACTGCACTTTCCGCTGTCGCGATCCCAATACCCACATGGTTTTCTGTTTTTGAGCCATCTGTGTAAAATTCTTCGTAATCCTTATATTCGTGCTGAAGTGTACAGAATTCTTGAATTATGTGTTCTGGTGGAGTGCTTTTTTTGTTGAAACGGCTTAACGAAAACTCGCAAAGCTGTGACAGGTCGAACCATGGCGGCAGTCTTGGTGGTTTAATAGCGACGTGTAGTGCTCCTTCAGGGATGGCATAAATGTGGCAATGTTCCTCGAAGCGCAGGACAAGTGGTCTGATTAGGTTCGGTTTGTTTAGGTAGTGTAAGCGCGAGTTACACTGTGTGGCAATTTCGTAGCAGATGTGTTCAGGTGACGACCTTATCCTTAAAACATATGACAAGGTTAGTAATGCTCTTCGATGACCCAGAGAAGGCTCGTTGCATTCTACGTATAGACTTTGCACAGGCGATGTTCTGTAAGCACCACTGGACAGACGTAGGCCGAGATTGTGCACAGGATCAAGACGCCGAATGTAAGACTCCCGTGCCGAGCCGTAGACGACACAACCATAATCCAAGATACTGCGCCCGATAGACGTCAGACTCTGCCCAGGCGGCGCTGCGAAAAACGCCGCCACCAGCGCTCTCATTGCCGCCCTGGCCATAACTGGGTAGTGCAATTTAGAGCCGTCCGCAAGCGAATGTGCGTAGGCCATTATAGAACCCCCCTCTTTCGCTCGGGTTGAGGGCTGTTTCCCTGAAAATCAAGGACCTGGAAAGCTTCTTCCTTCAACCCACCCTCGCTTCAGAAAAGTAGGAAGCTCATCGAAGTGAACTGCGGCTACAATGCAAAAGATGTTTCAGCTATTTCGGCGTGCTGCAACTCGCAAGCGAGCATCGCATGACATCGAATTCAAGGCACTCCGACGTGTGTTCTGCAACGCCTAAATGCGTTAAATTTGGGCATATACATAATGCCAAAGCGATGAAGTACGTACACGAGCAATGTTTCTTACGATCAGTGGTACAAAGCTCGCTTTATCAGGCATGAATAGTCCAGGTGATTTTCACCTTTGCAGTTGCATTCTCCATCCATCTCTCGCTTCCTGTGCGTTGAACTGTTTTATTACGCATCCTCGAATGTACTGTTGACGGTTGTCTTCCGTTTGCATATACTGCAAATGGGGATACGTGCGTGTCCACTTTCTAGGTGTACAACGAAAGGTAAAACCGTGGCCTCCGAGATAGCTCCGGCAATCGCGGAGACCACGGGTGATAAAAACCTGACGGTGGTCAC
This sequence comes from Rhipicephalus appendiculatus, assembly GCA_030522465.1. Taxonomy (NCBI): domain Eukaryota; kingdom Metazoa; phylum Arthropoda; class Arachnida; order Ixodida; family Ixodidae; genus Rhipicephalus; species Rhipicephalus appendiculatus. The sequence goes on along the minus strand of JALIZH010018708.1, from coordinate 1,235 downwards.
GACCAAAATTTTGCGATTTACTTTATATGACGCACGTGTTAGCATTTGCTAGTCGGAACTTCGAACCTTCAATGCGTACGTGCGCGATGCTGTGTAATGACGACCAGTTAAGATTATGGGTGGTCACGGGCGCGATTTTTATGGCGCGCTTCACCAGTCTGCGTTTAACTGCTGCACGGCGCGCACCGCGGTCTGAGGCTCTGCTGAGCTTCATAGTCAAGGTTACCACGGTTCTGCGTCAAGGCTACTCAAAACACTAACATGAGACCCACATTATCACGCTTTCTCATGCGACCGGCTGTGGAGAACGCGAGTAATTCGCTTACCCAGCACGTTCGCAACGGCCCGTATCCAGAGCTCTCGCCGTTCTGCTTCGTGCAACGGCTTCAGAAATCGGTAAAGCAAGTCCTTTACGTCCGTGGCAATTCACAACGCAACAGTGGCTTCGACTGAAGTCTTTCTTCGTAGCGCGCGGAGCTGTTGCGTCTGCTCTTGTTTTCGCCGTCGTTCTAGCGCGCACTTCATTGCGGTTCGGTTGCGCGTCCGACTAGCGGAGATAAATTTGTAGCTCTTTTTCTGAGTGCTCAATGCGCCAACACACCAAATATTTAGGTTAATTGTTGTTTCCACCTCGCTAGTTGCACCCGGTTGCACAGCAAACTGTGCAAGGGAGCCGGACTTTGCACTACCCAAAACTGCTCCGACAGGTGGCGCTACGTGTCCGCAAAACTCCAGAGTCTGACGTCTATGGAACGATAGATGCGCAGCAGGCAGAGTCGATCGGAACCCCAGTGTTTATGAGATAACACCTTCAGAAGGTTGGAGTGCTCTATTTGCCTTAACTTTTAGTGCGTTTATATGAGAAAGGAAGTTGAGTTTTTGGTCAAATGTAACTCCTAAGAATTTGTATTCTTGTTTTACCGGAATTTCAATGTTGTTTAGTTTAAGAGCAGGGTCAGGGTACAATCCACGTTTTTGCGTGAAAAGAACTGCGGTAGTTTTTTGTGCCGAGAAACGAAAACCATTTTGGTTAGCCCATTTTGTAAGCTTATTGATTGTTATTTGCAGTTGCCTTTCACAGGATGATAGGCTGGAGGCCCGACAGGCGATCTGAAGATCGTCAACGTAGATGGAGTGCATGACTGTGGGAGGTATGACCTTGTTGATGGAGTTCATTTTGACTATGAAGAGTGTTGTACTCAAAATGCAACCTTGTGGCACGCCATTTTCTTGGA
>JALIZH010018707.1:0-17916 GCA_030522465.1 Rhipicephalus appendiculatus | reverse complement strand
GTTGGGGCACCTCGAAGTCTGGACGCCGTATTTCAATTTCTTGCCTCATGATACTAGTATTACATACACCGCGTTGTTGGCAGACGACACAAACAAGTGTCTGTGCTCGATCTGGCATTTTTGTTCATTTCCGTCGAACTGCGCGGTGGGAAGAGACACGTCACACGTTGTTAGGCTTGCCCTTGTTTGTCTTGCTTCTGTCTTCGTGTCTCGTCCCACCGCGCAGTTCGACCAAAATGAACTCTCACCAACTTGCTCGACTTTCCACGCTGCTCACTCGATCTGGCAGTCGCCATTTCTTGTCCTATATAGTGGAAGTCGTTAGCCTGCGCAGTTTTTCCGAGTTTTGGGGGCACTTTTCTTCCCTCTCCCCCCTCCCCCCGTGCAGGGTAGCCTACCGGGCTCAGCCCAGGTTAACCTCCCTGCCTTTCTTCTACCCTTTTAAGGCGAAAGCCTTTAATGTCTCATGCTCACGTCCGTCCGGTGTCCGTCCGTCCGGTGTCCATCCGTCCGGTGTCCGTCCGGCGTCCGTCCGTCCGTCCGTCCGTCCGGCGGTAGTGCTGGTGGTGTGCGTCCTCACCACCCTTACTGCACATGCGCAAACCCTCCCCACGCACCTCCTCTGCTGTGCTTCCCCTCTCTTTCCTCTAGGTATCCCTCCCGCCCGCGGCGTTTACACACCCATTGCGCATGCGCGTCCCCTCCCCCCTCTCTCCTCTAGGCATCCCTCCCTCGGCGCTAACACCCCCATTGCGCATGCGCGTCCCCTGCCCCTCCCTCTCCTACGCTTCCCCCTCTCTCTCCTCTAGGCATCCTTCCCCGCGGCGTCTACACCCTCACTGCGCATGCGCGTCCCCTCCCCCCATCTCTCTCCTCTAGGCATCCCCCCCCGCGGCAACCACACCCCCAATGCGCATGCGCGTCCCCTCCCCCCCCTCTCTCCTCCTCTCCTACGCTCCCCCCTCTCTCGCCACGCAACGCCGACGCAGGCAGCGTCTGCTAGCGAGTTTCTTGGTTGAAAAAACCGACTGCTCGCGCTGCACAACCGTTCACTGGCCGCCCCGTATATATGGCAATGGATCTTGACCTGCAAAGTGGTGCCGGTGGGAGATTTCTCCTGTGCGTTGCCGAACGATGAAAAATTCGCAGCGTGCGCGTTAACTAAAAGCGAACTGCGGGTCTCTGTGTCCAGTCCGAGTCTTCTGTCTCTCATTGCCCAGCAGCGATTGGGATGTTCCAGTAGGAAACAACCGTCCATCACTGCGTGCTTTGCGCCCCCCCCAGGTTTCTCTCCTGTGCAGCGCTGCGATGAGCGCCAGCGTCAACGCCGCCGCCAGTGTAAGCGTTAGCACCCGCTGCTTCGCATCTACACATGGTTCCCTTTAGCGGTGGATGGTGTAATCTTTAAGGCGAAAGTCTAATGTCTCATGCTCACGTCCGTCCGGTGTCCGTCCGACCTTCGTCCGGCGTCCGTCCGTGCGTCCGTCTGTCTGTCTGTCTGTCTGTCTGTTCGTCCGTCCGTCCGTCCGTCCGTCCGTCCGTCCGTCCGTCCGTCCGTCCGTCCGTCCATCCGTCCGTCCATCCCATCCTTCTGTCCGTCCATGTCCGTCCGTCCGTCCATCCGAGCTCTGGCACTGAGCCAGGTGGCCGCCGGGATGCGCAGACGGACGCCGGTCGCGTCGGACTCTATAGCGCTCGCGCTTTGCTTGCGTAGCGTCGCTGTGACCAGAGTTTGCAATCATTCTGACCGACGCCGTCTGAATGGACCCAGGCGTTCACGGAATACACTTTCCAATTTACAAAGGGTCCGTCAACTTAAGAGCTGGAACGCGGATGGCGTTTGCACGATGCGCAAAGCGCGAGAAAATACTAACGCATGCGAACGGAGGAAGATGAGTCTCGCGTCTCGCTGCGATTCGCGGTAAAAAATTAAAGGAGAAAACACGCACCCATTAGGTGTGTGTCTTATGCCACTGAGAGTGTAAAAGAAAAAGACATGGCATAGTCAGTCGAATGGCCACAAGCTTTCGCCGAACACACTTTGAAATGTACAAAGTGTCCTTCAATTTTTGTAACCTCCTTGAGATGACCTCCCATGTCCGTGCTAGGCAGCAGCGCCTCCTAGTCATCCCATATGCCATTTCTGTCGTGCTCGTCTTCGTGCTCTGCACACTCCCGCGTGATGCGAAAAATTGTTGGTGTTACTCCACACCCCGTACATGCCATGAGGTAAATTAAACCTCCTTGCGTAGATCAGGTGGAGAGAGTGCCGATTAATGCTAGTGTCCGTCTGTAAAAATTCCCCGCAGGGGCGCTGACACATCGAGTGCTAATAGAAAACTTCCACAGGACATTCCGCGTTAATTTTTGTCAAAAAAGGAGTATGGTTTTAGGCTAAAGACTTGCGCGCTAGCCAATTTCGATACCTACTCTGTGATTAGTGTTGTCGCGCGCTCTAAATTTATTCAAAAATTGAGTTGAAGCATAAGCAAAGATACCAGCGCATCCAAGGAGGTCGCACAAAATAACAACATACCATTTTGCGATGTACCAGTGGTTCGATTGGCAGAAAGTTCTCGCGTCGCTCTCCCAAATGTACATATGTGTACCTATCTTTTTGTGACATTTTTTGGCGTGTCTGCGCATCTTCTGTTCTGTTGAAATGTTATTGAGGTCCATAGTCTGTGTAAATAAATTTCTTTAAAACACAAGTGATCTGTCTGAAGCTGAGTTTCCCGTCAGGGACTTAGCAAGTTGTCGTTATTGAGGTGAAATCCATAGCTGCCTCACGAAACGCGAAAACTTACCGTCGGTGTCAACGCGAGTGATGCAAAAGATCATCACGCGAAGACGTCGTCATGACGTCACATAACTTGACGCCGAATGATGACGTTAACGCATGACGTCATCGCTTGGTTAAAGGTGCGCTGAGCTAAACCCGGAGGCAGTGCAAAAGCAGTTGAAGTGCAGAAAGCTGGCAATGCCTACGATCGTGGAGGCAGTCCAAAAGCACGTTAGGTGCCGAAAGATTTCGGAGGGGGGATTAGTACGTCTACTGAGAAGAAAAAGGAGTGTGCTTTCGCCTTCGAGTCGTCTTAAACGAATGTAAAAATCCCCCCTCTTGAGTTTCCTATGGCGCTATAGCACCATGTGAGATTATACTCCAGTCAAACGGAAGCTGAGTGTTACGAAACAGTTCCAGTGTTACGAAAGGCAAATAAAAGCGAAAAACTCTCATAAAAAATTGAAGGACACTTTGTACATTTCAAAGTGTGTTCGGCGAAAGCTTGTGGCCATTCGACTGACTATGCCATGTCTTTTTTCTTTTACACTCTCAGTGGCATAAGACACAAACCTAATGGGTGCGTGTTTTCTCCTTTAATTTTTTACCGCGAATCGCAGCGAGACGCGAGACTCATCTTCCTCCGTTCGCATGCGTTAGTATTTTCTCGCGCTTTGCGCATCGTGCAAACGCCATCCGCGTTCCAGCTCTTAAGTTGACGGACCCTTTGTAAATTGGAAAGTGTATTCCGTGAACGCCTGGGTCCATTGAGACGGCGTCGGTCAGAATGATTGCAAACTCTGGTCACAGCGACGCTACGCAAGCAAAGCGCGAGCGCTATAGAGTCCGACGCGACCGGCGTCCGTCTGCGCATCCCGGCGGCCACCTGGCTCAGTGCCAGAGCTCGGATGGACGGACGGACGGACATGGACGGATGAACGGACGGACGGACGGACGGACGGACGGACGGACGGACGGACGGACGGACGGACGGACGAACAGACAGACAGACAGACAGACAGACAGACAGACAGACAGACAGACAGACAGACAGACAGACAGACAGACAGACAGACAGACGGACGGACGCCGAACGAATGTCGGACGGACACCGGACGGACGTGAGCATGAGACATTAGACTTTCGCCTTAAAGATTACACCATCCACCGCTAAAGGGAACCATGTGTAGATGCGAAGCAGCGGGCGCTAACGCTTACACTGGCGGCGGCGTTGACGCTGGCGCTCATCGCAGCGCTGCACAGGAGAGAAACCTGGGGGGGCGCAAAGCACGCAGTGATGGACGGTTGTTTCCTACTGGAACATCCCAATCGCTGCTGGGCAATGAGAGACAGAAGACTCGGACTGGACACAGAGACCCGCAGTTCGCTTTTAGTTAACGCGCACGCTGCGAATTTTTCATCGTTCGGCAACGCACAGGAGAAATCTCCCACCGGCACCACTTTGCAGGTCAAGATCCATTGCCATATATACGGGGCGGCCAGTGAACGGTTGTGCAGCGCGAGCAGTCGGTTTTTTCAACCAAGAAACTCGCTAGCAGACGCTGCCTGCGTCGGCGTTGCGTGGCGAGAGAGGGGGGGAGCGTAGGAGAGGAGAGAGGGGGGGAGGGGACGCGCATGCGCATTGGGGGGTGTGGTTGCCGCGGGGGGGGGGATGCCTAGAGGAGAGAGATGGGGAAGCGTAGGAGAGGGAGGGGCAGGGGACGCGCATGCGCAATGGGGGTGTTAGCGCCGCGGGAGGGATGCCTAGAGGAGAGAGGGGGGGAGGGGACGCGCATGCGCAGTGAGGGAGTAGACGCCGCGGGGAGGGATGCCTAGAGGAGAGAGAGGGGGAAGCGTAGGAGAGGGAGGGGCAGGGGACGCGCATGCGCAATGGGGGGTGTTAGCGCCGCGGGAGGGATGCCTAGAGGAGAGAGGGGGGAGGGGACGCGCATGCGCAATGGGTGTGTAAACGCCGCGGGCGGGAGGGATACCTAGAGGAAAGAGAGGGGAAGCACAGCAGAGGAGGTGCGTGGGGAGGGTTTGCGCATGTGCAGTAAGGGTGGTGAGGACGCACACCACCAGCACTACCGCCGGACGGACGGACGGACGGACGCCGGACGGACACCGGACGGATGGACACCGGACGGATGGACACCGGACGGACGGACACCGGACGGACGTGAGCATGAGACATTAAAGGCTTTCGCCTTAATATGTCGTAATACCTATAGTTGTAGAGGATAAATACGATGTCAGAGCGTAAGTTTAGTCAAGATAAGGGTCATTTTACCGTAAGGATAATTAATGAAAATCAATTTAATTATTTCATTGAAAGAACACTGTTTTCTTGTGGGTGCGTGCTACCTAATGCAGAAGAGTCTTTGTCTACTCATCAGTGAAATAATTACCATACACTATTGAACAACCCTGCCCAACCAGAGGGAAACGCAACGCGCGTCGTGTCTTCCCCGTTGGCCGGCTGCGATTTTTCACGGGGCGAGCTAGGAACGCAGAGTTACGGCCACGCGAAGCACTCGAGCGTCGCAGAGCTATATTTATAGTTCACCATCTCTGACCAGGAAGTGAAAAGGGCTAACGTCACTCCGTAGTGGGCACTCCGCTTCGCTTTGTGGCATCGGCTCCGTAGTGTCATAAGTGTCAGGTGTCGTGCGTTTGCCACGAAAGTTGAAGCGCGTCACGTGCATGGCCATGTATAGCACATGACACAGTTCGACGCCACGGTGGTCCATGCGTCGAAGGCAGATTAGTCTCGCGTCTCGCTGCGATTCGCGGTAAAAAATTAAAAAAGAAAACACGCCCACATTTCGTTTGTGTGCCATCCCACTGAGATTGTAAAAGAAAAGAGACATGGCATAGTCAGTCGAATGGCTACAAGCTTTCGCCGAACACACTTTGGAATGTACTAAGTGTCCTTTAATTTTTTTTCAAAATTTTTCGGGCAGCGTGGGGTAGTAGGGCGGTAATACAATTTTCTTATTAGGCGTAGAATAATTTCCACTTTCCGCTCGTCATCGATCAGCGAAAGATGTGGAAGATCGACGTAACTTCCCCAGGGTGACATTCCTAATGCATCCAAAAAACTAAATCTTTATTTGAATAAGACTGCGACTCTCTTCACTCACGCCAGCATAGGGCAGACGCAAAAGATAATACGTCAATTTTTCGAGGGCGGGGCGATCAATACAATCGATGGATAAGATGAAAAAGAAAAGTGGCTTTCGCCTTAGAGTGATGCGCAAGGAACCTTGAGAGTTTTTCCGGTGACAGTGGATGGGTGGATGAAAGGCCGTCCCATTTATGACCGGGCGGTGACCTGCACTTCACCAAGCTCAAGATTTTATAATAATAATAATAATAATAATAATAATAATAATAATAATAATAATAATAATAATAATTATTATTATTATTATTATTATTATTATTATTATTATTATTATTATTATTATTATTATTATTATTATTATCTAGTAATCTAATCTAATCTGTGTCTTCTCTCATATCTGATCATTCCATTTCAAGTGACCGGCTTGTCCGTGTGGTCTTCAATCGTCATGAACGGCTTGGCCTGCACCTTCTACACGAACATCGTAAGTATCAAATGCGTCACTTTCGTAATAACAAGTTAGTTTCAACTGCACTAGCCAATTTAACAGCAAGATATCTCATCTTCAGCTGTTAAAATTTCAAACATTTTTTTTTTTTGTCCCGTGTGTCGCGAACAGTTGTGTTTAGTTACTTATCGAGAGAGTGATTGAGCAAGCGAATGAGTCAGTCAGTCAGGACAAGCCCTGCCAAGAGAGCAAATGCCACTAGCTGATAAGATACCGATAAGCACTTCGCGGAAAAGTTAACACATTTGCGAACACGCTGATGAGCGTCATATAAAGAAACGGATATGCAAATAAAGATAAGAGTACGTGGGATCAAAGTGGTACTGACGCCATTTTCCGAAGGCGAGTTTACTCTGCCGTACAAATCTCCTGTACACAAAGACAGCTCTGAGCAAGTGTGAAGCTCTCATATTTTCATATTAAATTCAATTTTCCCACGGCGCAACTACCGACGTCAGCACTACCTTAACGTCAAGCTACAGTACTAATTCTGGTGACTTCATGCAGCACTCTGGCTAGTTGTAATGACGTCAGATTCCAAAACATTCAAAATGGCCGCTTGTGCGTCGCCAATGGAGCCACGGTGCGGAGTGGCTATGGAAACGTCACGATATCTTGCGCGAGCACGTGACTAGAAGCTCATACCACGTCGTGACATCAGGTAGTAGGTACCAATACTAGCTTTTAAAAACATACTATAATTACTTTTTCAGGGTACACTCACGCATAGCAGTACATTTTCTAGGCTCTTGAGGGCTTGGCCTTTCATTTGACGCAAAAAAAAAAAAAACTCAGAGCGCTCGCTACAACTTGCACCGTCACGCACGCCAAATGGCTAGCAAAGGGCCAAGAAACCATCGTCAACTTATTGGCCTACCGCTGCAACGCACCGGCGAATCGCGGCAGAAGCTCATTTCTTTCGCTCAAACCACGGCTGAGAGCAGCACGGTCGCGGCACGCAAGGGCGCTAGTCACGTGGCTTTTTTTTTCTTTTTTTTTTTTTGTATTTCGTGGGCTTTCTTTGCAGCTTCGAAAAAATATTACACGTGAGACTTTCTTTATCGCAAATAATGCACTGAGGGTTTCTGAAGACGCTCTCGAACTTTGCAAGTCCAATTTCTTGCCTAAAGTCAATATTTATTTATTTAGTTAAATAATTCTAATTAACAAATGAATTAATTACAAAACAAAAAATTGCCTGTAGTGCGCAAGGTGGCTGTCAGCAATATGCAACTAATTTGGCTCGCCTGCCTCTAATATTGTATTTTTAACCCTTGGCTAAAGATAGCTGTTCGATGTGTTCTTATTCTTTTCCTCCAGGGAGGCCTAAAGGCGGTGGTATGGACGGATGCATTTCAGATGATACTGATCTACGCAAGCTACATTCTAGTCATCACAGCGGTATGGACGTTTAATCGCTATACACGTGTACCTGCCACTCATATTCTCACCCGTTCAGGCTGGTGCGAAGGAACGACGTGTTTACTAGCATGCGCATAACCCGAAAGCACCATGCTTATGCTGATAATCTCTAACAATGCTTTGTTCCTACTGGCTATCTAAAGTGTGGTAACACCTTTTGGGACTTTTATTTCGCCTAGAAACAATCATCCTCGTTTACGAGTTGCGTGTGTTTTATTAACACGCTATACTCGCTCGTCTTTTATTATGAACGCTATCTTAGCACCCTAAAGGGGCCCTGCAACACTTTTTCAGCATGGTCAGAAAACGCTGCCGATCAGTAGTCGAGGCTCCTGAGAACACGCGAGCCAAGCATTAGAGCTAGGGAGGCGTCCCGAAATGTACAATTAATTCTGTCAGCTAGAAATCGCATCCCTCTTCTCTCGACAAATGATGTCATAAACCCAAATGACCGCGCCATAAAGCCGAAGTCCACGGTAATTGCCTGATTTGAGCATCGTGAGCTGCATAGTTACCGCTGCCGCCACAGGATGGCGCCACATGCCCACGCACGCGCTCGCGATCACACTGAAAGTAAGCCGCGCGTTCGAAGAAAGGAAAGCAAAGAAAGTGCTGAAGGTTATGACGCGCGCTGACGAACGAAGCCGTCTTCTTGCACCCTCGTCATACCACCCTGCATATATAAAGCTTTCAGCGCGCTCGCTGATACGAAAGGAGAGAGAACGTCCTAGTAGCGTGTGACAAATCCTTGAAACTCGGCTCGTACTTAACGAATTGTAAAAATTTTTTACGGCAGCTGATTCTTGAGGAAATCAGCTCTTTTTAACCCTTTCAGACACCGCTTATAGAGAATTGTCTGTAAAGGCGTCAAATCGAAACATTTTTTTTTAAGGCGCTCGATATTCTATCGCAATAAAAATGTCATAATACACTAATTTATGTGGTGTTATAGGGATTATTCGCAATTGAATTGTAATTAAATATTTATTTATTCTGAAGTCATATATGCATTGTTCTTGCATAAATGGAATCGTAACTCAGGTTAGAAATGTAGTGCCAATTCGTATTCATTTGTCAATCTTAAACAAAGAAAAGTTATACTTTTGACGTGGCTCGCGGGAAGCGGCACGTCGAACGACTCGTCGAACGTAGTACTAGTGCCTTCACCAAAGCGATCGTATGCAACAGTACACTTCAAAATGGAGTTAAATGAAGACAAATTTATTATGCAAGAGGTTGAAGTCATCCGAAGCTCAATATATCTGGCTTTTTCTTCGTCACAAGTCGATACGACTAACAAAAACAAGTCGTGTACATCGCGTCTCAAAGTGTTAGAAGCCCTTAGATGACTACTTGGAAAAGTGTTGCAGGGCCCCTTAAGAGCTAGTGCCCTGAAAGTGATGGTCAGCTATTAAACGACATAAGCCCCTATTCGTTTAGTTGAGTCAGTGAACATTTGACATCGTAAACTAGCCCAGTCACCCAAGCTTTAAAAAAAAGAAAAAAAAAAGAAGCGGGGTCTCAGTAGGCAAGAAAGAGAGCTTATATTCACCTATTTGCTATTCTGCAAGGGGAGAGGTTGAAAATAAAAATCCCCATCTCCCGCTAAAGGGAACCATGTGTGGATGCGAAGCAGCGGGAAGATAATTAGCTTGAGAGGGAGGAACGTCGCCGCTCTCATTTCACGGCAGCGGTCCGGGCGCTCATCGCGGCGCTGCACAGGAGAGAGAATGAGGCGCGCGCGCTCCGTCATTTTCATACCGCGGAACTACCGTGGCGCCCCGAGCGGAGTATGCAGCTGTCACACCACCTGTCGTGCGCGCCGCTCCGTAGAAGATTCCTAGAGGAGAGAACGGGGGGGGACCGTAGGAGAGGAGAGAGAGGGGGGAGGGGACGCGCATGCGCTGTGGGGATGTGGGACGCGGGCGCCGCTCCGTAGAGTAGAGGATTCCTAGAGGAGAGGACGGGGGCGTACCGTAGGAGAAGGGGAGGGGACGTGCATGCGCTGTGGGGGGTGTGGGACGCGGGAGCCGCACTGTAGAGTAGAGGATTCCTAGAGGAGAGAGGGGGAGAGGACGCGCATGCGCTGTGGGGATGTGGGACACGGGCGCCGCTCCCAAGAGTAGAGAAAGGGGGTGAGCGTAAGAGAGGACGCGCATGCGCTGTGGGGGGTGTGGGACGCAGGGGCCGCTCCGTAGAGTAGAGGATTCCTAGAGGAAAGAAAGGGGGGATGAGCGTAGGAGAAAGAGGGGGGGAGGGGGACGCGCATGCGCTGTGGTAGTGTGGGACGCGGAAAGGAGGGACGGACTAAGCCCCCTCTAAACACATGCAAGCAAGATCAAGGAATGGGGTCAACCTGGGCGACAGACACCACCTGCCTAGCCATTGCTAAGCAGCCTCTCTGTGCTCTCGGCCATGACTCTGGTGACTGTAGTAGTGGTTGACGGCCTTCATATTACTACAGTGTTCTGGTTCGCATAATGGGTGCTTCCCTACTTCATGAAAGTGGCCGGACGCGGGACGCGGGACGCGGGACACGGGACGCGGGAGGGACGGACAGAGCCCCGAGCATAAGATGCTTCGCATCTAAAAGGCCATAGAAGACTACGCTTTGCCCTCGCATGACCTCAGCAGATAAGCAAAAACGAGAATTGTTACACTTTTTTTTAATTTAACTTTTTTAACTGTTTAAGTTTACTTTTATGCAAGCTTTTACTTCACAATCATGATCTCCAAAACGTATGTGTTAACAGACAAATAAAATCAACAAGTTCGTACACGTATTTTTTTTTTTTTTTTTTTTTTTACTGGCACTACAGCAGGCATGTCTTACATTTAAAAAAAATCTCCCGCTAAAGGGAAGCATGTGTGGATGCGAAGCAGCAGAGAGATGGATAGCTTGAGCGGGAATTTTATTGAGAGGATAAATGAGAATGTATAAGAGAAGACGGAGAATGTGGTGGCTGCGTGTTTATTTAGGGAACGTATGCGATTCCTTGCGTCGGTGCACGGGGCGCTTTGAAGACGACGGCGTTGTGATCGGTGCAGTGTAGCTTTTGAAGAGTTTTCATTGTGAAGTTTGCGAAGATGAGGTCTATGCACGTTCCCCTTATGGTTGTCGGTTGTCGTCGGAAATGCGTTGCAACGAGTACACGTCTATCATGTGGTGGACGAGCCAGTCGTTCGTGGTTATATCCACGTTGAAGTCACCCGCAAGCACGAAGGGCGTGTGGCTGTATGTCTGTGCCATTGCCTTCTCTAGGTAACGTTCAACGTTCTCTCTGGAGTAGAGAATGGGGGTGAGTGTAGGAGAGGATAGGGGAGGGTACGCGCATGCGCTGTAGGGGGTGTGGGACGCGTGGGCCGCTCCGTAAAGTAGAGGATTCCTAGAGGAGAGAAAGGGGGTGAGCGTAGGAGAGAGAGGGGGGAGGGGGACGCGGGAAGGAGGGACGGACTAAGCCCCCTCCAAACACATGCAAGCAAGATCAAGGAATGCGGTCAACCTGGGCGACAGACACCACCTGCCTAGCCATTGCTAAGCAGCCTCTCTGTGCTCTCGGCCATGACTCTGATGACTGTGGTAGTGGTTGACGGCCTTCATATTGCTACAGTGTTCTGGTTCGCATAATGGGTGCTTCCCTACTTCATGGAAGTGGCCGGACGCGGGACGGGGGACGCGGGAGGGACGGGGGGACGCGGGAGGGACGGACAGAGCCCCCGAGCATAAGATGCTTCGCATCTAAAAAATTCCCCCATCTCCCGCTAAAGGGAACCATGTGTGGATGCGAAGCAGCGGGGAGATCATTAGCTTGAGCGGGAGGAACGCCGCCGCTCTCACTTCACGGCAGTGGTCCGGGCGCTCATCGCGGCGCTGCACAGGAGAGAGAATGAGGCGCGCGCGCTCCGTCATTTTCATACCGCGGAACTCCCGTGGCGTACCCAGCGGAGCACGCAGCTGTCACACCACCTATCGTGCGCGCCGCTCCGTAGAGGATTCCTAGAGGAAAGAACGGGGGGGGGGGACCGTAGGAGAGGAGAGAGAGAGAGGGGGGGGGGACGTGCATGGGCTGAGGGGGTATGGGACGCGGGAGCCGCTCCGTAGAGTAGAGGATTCCTGAGGAGAGAGGGGGAGAGGACGCGCATGCGCTGTGGGGATGTGGGACGCCGGAGCCGCTCCGTAGAGTAGATTATTCCTAGAGTAGAGGAAGGGGGTGAGCGTAGGAGAGGATAGGGGAGGGGACGCGCATGCGCTGTGGGGGGTGTGGGACGCTCCGTAGAGTAGAGGATTCCTAGAAGAGAGAAAGGGGTTGAGCGTAGGAAAGAGAGGGGGGAGGGGACGCGCATGCGCTGTGGCGGTATGGGACACGGGAAAGAGGGACGGACTAAACCCCCTCCAAACACATGCAAGCAAGATTAAGGAATGGGGTCAACCTGGGCGACAGACACAACCTGCCTAGCCATTGCTAAGCAGCCTCTCTGTGCTCTCGGCCATGACTCAAGGAATGGGGTCAACCCGGGCGACAGACACCACCTGCCTAGCCATTGCTAAGCAGCCTCTCTGTGCTCTCGGCCATGACTCTGATGACTGTGGTACGGTTGACGGCCTTCATATTACTACAGTGTTCTGGTTCGCATAATGGGTGCTTCCCTACTTCATGAAAGTGGCCGGACGGGGGACGCGGGACGCGGGACGCGGGGAGGGACGGACAGAGCCCCGAGCATAAGATGCTTCGCATCTAAAATCGTGAGAGCGTCACTTCCCAGTGAAACTCGTATGCCCATTCAATCTGCCAATTCAGCGACATCAGCGTCTCGCAGTTGCACCTGTTACACGTATTTAGGCAGGCAGAACAATTAATGCCACTTGACTTGTCCTGCTGTTTGCTCTATATACACGTTTTCTTTCTTTCCTTCCCTGCAGGGCGTCCTACATGTCGGAGGCTTCGGCAACATGATAACACTGGCCGAAGAGGGAGGGCGGATCAAAGTATTCGAGTAAGCATGCTACGAGCAACAAAGTGGTCGTGACTCGCTCATTCCGGGTTTCTATGAGGCATGTGTGTGCTGCATTGTAATAGAATGCCTTGTAATGGAATACATTGTAATGGAATGCCAAGGATGCCATGACATTCATCCATCATGCTCCGTAGAAGGCGTGAATATTTCACTGACTCGGGGTTTCCACTTGGGTGGCAGCGTTAATTGGCCAGCACCTGATATGAGCAAAATACGTTTCGAATATTGGTTCAAAAAGCACGGTCGAACAAGAATTGTTACAGGTGCAGGTAACAGTATATTATATGTCCGCCGCGGTGGAGCAGTGGTTATGGTGCTCGGTTGCTGACCCGAAGGTCGCGGGTTCGATCCCGGCCGCGGCGGTCGCATTTCCATGGAGGCGAAATGGTAGAGGCCCGTGTACTGTGCGATGCCAGTGCACGTTAAAGAACACCAGATGGTCAAAATTTCCGGAGCCCTCCACTACGGCGTCTCTCATAATCATATCGTGGTTTTGGGACGTAAAACACCAGATATTATATTTAAAGTAGATTATAAAAATACAAACTTGTGTGAAGGCAGACAAACAGACAAGCAAAGTGCCACACTGAATACATAGCTGTAACGAATATGCCGGATAAATATAGTGATCACCACCCCATTTCAAAGGGGATCGTAATAAAATTCCCGATTACCTTCATGAGGTCTGCAGGCCTCAATGACTCTATCTCTTTAGTGAATGGGAACAGCGAAGATACCGAAGTGGACGACGAGACACACACACACACATTAGACAAAACGCCGTGCTGACTTTCTATAATTCATCTGTACGCAGCAGCTAATCGGAGTTTAATCGCAATAACGTGCCAACAACTTGAGGCAAAATATTTCGAAAAATGATGTGCCTAAATACAATATCCTGACAGTATTGTTTCTGCTTGATTAACAATACTCTCCAGATCTATCGGCCACTTCTGTTTTTGGTTCTCGGTGTTTTTGTATGGCGTTCTATTGGAATGGACTACTTCTGGTTATAATTATGAACGAAATACCGCAAACGAACATAACTTGCGCGGACGTTTTTTTTTTCTTCTATTTTTTTTTTTGTTTAAAAATTTGTAACGGTGACGTAGACCTATCTGTAACTTAACCTAGTCGTTGGTTTCAGTAATGCTATCAGTAACTGCTTCAATTTGACGAGGGTGTTGTAAAGGCACCGGGAATACTAGACAAATGGCTGGGACGCCAGTAGGAACACTCCATTTGTAACTAAGATGGTGGACCGTGGACTAGCATTACAATTTTGGGATCACCAGCGCGGAGTAGCATATCCAACGTCCCTGTTAACCTTCCATTTTCCCCTCCGTTCATTTAGGCCCTAATTCTGCAAATGGGACGTATGTATGGAAAAGCCCGCGTTGCGAAAATGTCACCTAGCAGATACGCCTGCGTGCCTTGCAGCTGGAACCTCAGTCCGTATGAGACGTTCACATCGTGGTCGCTGCTCCTGTCCTGGACGGTGCGCTGGTGCTCGGCGTACTGCGCCAGCCAGACGCAGATGCAACGCCTCTCCAGCCTCCCTTCTGCCACACAGGCGCGCCGGTAAGAATGGCTACAGATGAGCGCCTCCTTCACCAAGGTATGCCTTGGTGAAGCCCGATTAAGTATGCCGCTGATGGTATGCCGCTGATGAGCCCGATTAAGCGTGCCTCGCTTCTAAGAAGAAGCGGATGCGAGAGTACCGATGATGCCGTACACAATACAGAACTTTGGGACTTAAGAAATGAAGCAAATCTTTTAAAGGAGCACTTACACTAACTTTAGAGATTTTTCATATCGTTGCTCTAAATAAGAATACCTGGGTCGAGAGGCTTAATAAGAACGTCATGGTTCGTTTTTCGTTATCGAGGGGGCGGTTGCACGGCGACGTATCAACACAGCCTGACGTAGGTGTAGGTCATTTAGCGACACCAAATCGTGACGTACTTGCAGCAGCGCTGACGGCTACTGTCAGTTGCACGTCGTGCACGTAAACGACGACGAGTGAATTTTCCGGCGACTCCGGGACAGCGATTTCGGCCTCACACATGGCGTAGAGTTCACAGAACTGTGTTGACTCGTCATGATAATGTCCATTGCGGTGGGGCTGCCTTGCGGATGCTGGGAGAAGAAAAGTTTAAAATCAAACTAAAACATTTTACGCGTGTTCCCTGGTTCCAGTGTGTGAAGGGTATTAACGCTGCGTGCCAAGGAAATGAAAATTGTCCCTATTGCGATTACTACATATCGTGTAAGTACTCCTATAAGGCTCTTTAACTGAGTCATATCACTCTAAGAAAAAGTCGAGTATTTTGGGAGTATTTTCTGCTACACAACAATAATCGTCATCTGGCTTGCTCACGTTTCCTCTCTTGAAAACCCGGCTCTCGGCACATTCCTATCAAGAATGTTATGTCACGCCGATAACGCGCGCGGCGTTCGTGACCGGAAAGTACCGGGATGGCGGTGATAACGCCAGGAAAGTACGCGGGGTAGATGATGATTATAGTTGTGTAGCAGAAAGACACCCTTTTTACTCGATTATTTCTTAGTGTATGTCTTTAACACAAAACATAACACAACAGAAGGCATCACAAAACACGACGACATAACAAGTTGTATGTTAAAGCCATGACAACACTGAGCGGGCTGCCATACCTGCCCAAGGTCGAGTGATAAATTCCGGCTCAGTGGCGCGCGGACAATATATGAAGCAGAAATCATATTTGTGACTTATTAGGGCTACTATACTCAGATGCAGTGTCTCAAGGGAACTTCACGTAGGAAAGTAACGACCGTATGACGTATCTGGTTGAGGTGTGAAATTTAAAAGCTACTTCATGGCTCTGTACTTGCCGTGACTGTTGATTTTCCTTCTCGTGTGATTGATTGATTGATTGATTGATTGATTGATTGATTGATTGATTGATTGATTGATTGATTGATTGATTGATTGATTGATTGATTGATTGATTGATTTCAATGTCAGATTTCGGCGAGACATTTGCTGCGAGCGATGCTGCAACATGTGCAACTCGCGTTCGCCAACAACGTTCACCCACATCGTCACTTCACGCGTTTCTTCTATAAAATTCGATCCTTTCAAGGTTGCCACAAACTTATCTGATTCCGTGTCCTCGGAAAGCCAATCTTGTAGTTCTGTGACGAAAAAAAAAAAGGAGCCGAGCGTAATACCGCAATGTGTACAATTTAGCACCACCTTGGGCGGATAATTTGAATATATAATATTTCATAAGCGCCTCGTCGCTGGTTTCAACGTTATTTGTTTACCTTCTTGCCATCGAGCTTCCGACGTAACAAAGTATCGTGAAATAGCTTTGCACTAACGCCTGTCTTTCTTTTTGTTTTTAATCGCGCTATACACTGATGCCAATGGACTGATGGGAACGGACAACAGCGCCGTGCTGTTCAACCTGCCGGCGGCAGCGATCACCACGTTCCCTGCCGGTGTTGGCCGGTCTCGCTCTGGTCGCCGTCTACAAGGACTGCGACCCGAGACTCACCGGAGACATCAAAAAAGCCGGATGAGGTACACTGTGACCTTTAGTGTGTGACTTTTATAGAGAGAGAGGAAATGGAGGGTGGCTGACCAGGTATGCTATCTGTACTGGTACACTGTCAAATTAAGCAACAGTGGCATTTTACACAAATCAGAGAGTCCGTAGCAGCCCTCTGAGCCAATCAGAGCTCACAAGGTGGCTACTTGATCCCGCCACGGTGGTCTAGTGGTTATGAAGCTTTACTGCTGACCCGGAAGGTCGCGGTATGGAATCCCAGCCGCGGCGGCCGCATTTTCGATGGAGGCGAAAATACTCGAGGCCCATGTACTTAGATTTAGGTGCGTGTTAAAGAACCACAGGTGGTCCAAATTTCCGGAGCCCTCCACTACGGCGTCCTTCATAATTATATCATGATTTTGGGACTTTATACCCCATCAATTATTATTATATGAAGATATTCAATTCGACAAAATGGCGTAATGTGACAAAGGCCAGAAAAGCACTCCATGTGCCAATATCCGGTTTGCTACCTCGCATGTACCGGGATGTAGGCGTAGGAACTGGAAAGATGTCCTTTGGTTATAGGATAATTTGTTTACGATATATAAGATTCTGATGAAAAAAATTAAGCACCATCTCCCGCTAAAGGGAACCATGTGTAGATGTGAAGCAGCGGGCGCTAACGCTTACACTGGCGGCGGCGTTGACGCTGGCGCTCATCGCAGCGTTGCGCAGGAGAGAAAACTGGGAGGCGCAAAGCAGGCAGTGATGGAGCAGTTTTTCCTACTAGAACATGCCAATCGCTGCTAATGGGCAATGAGAGACAGAAGACTCCGACTGGACACAGAGACCCGCACTCCGCTTTTAGTTAACGCGCACGCTGCGAATTTTTATTGTTCAACAACGCACAGGAGAAATCTCCCACCGGCACCACCTTGGAGGTCAAGATCCATTGCTATATATACGGGATGGTCAGTGAACGGTTGTGCAGCGCGAGCAGTCGGTTTTTTGAACCAAGAAACTCGCTAGCAGACGCTGCCTGCGTCGGCGTCGCGAGGCGAGAGAGGGAGGAGCGTAGGAGAGGAGAGAGTGGGGGTGACACGCATGCGCAGTGGGAGGTGAACGCCGTGGGCAGGGATGCGTAGAGGAGAGAGGGGGAGCGTAGGGAGAGGAGAGAGAGAGGGGGAACGCGCATGCGCAGGGGGGAGTTAGACGCCGCGGGCAGGGATGGAGAGAGGGGGGAGTGTAAGAGGGGAGAGAGGAAGGGAGGCGCATGCGCAGTGTGGGTGTGGGTTGCCGCGGGGGAGGGATGTCAGAGGAGAGAGAGGGGGAGAGAGGAGGTTTTTATTTTTATTTTTTTTTAACTGTTTGCGCATGCGCAGTAAGGGTTGGCACGCGGCACACCACCACCACCACCACCACCACCACCACCACCGGGATTAAGCTTCGCCATAAGACGCTTCACATCTAAAATGACAAACCAGAAGCAGGTACCGCCACTTGGACAACAATAAGTGATAGT
>JALIZH010018705.1:0-28464 GCA_030522465.1 Rhipicephalus appendiculatus | reverse complement strand
CTGCAGATGACGACGTGACTTGATTTCAGCAGCCTGACGCAAGGCCGCGTGTAAAGTTTTATCAAAGAACTGGGACAAGGTCACATTTCTCAGTTTAATCGAGTAAAGGGCGTGATCCAAGTAGAAGGTAGGGAATTGTTTTAAATGCGAAGCATTTCTTAGCGAACTTCGGCGACTTTGAGCGTATCTATCTATCTATCTAGCCGCCTACGACTTTGTGCTCTCCTGGCCGTATCGTTAATGGGATTTATACCAAATTTGGTATGCCATAACATGACTGTATGACGAACATAAATGGCTGGTCATATCATGAAAATCATGACTAACTTGTCATGAAAAGTATGATTTGCATGCCACGCTCATGGCCGGCTCGCGGCCGTTTCGTTAGCTTGATATACACCAAATTTGGGATTGAGTGACGTGACTGTATGGCGAACATAAATGACAGGTGGTAATATGCAGATAATGACGTGCATGTCATGTACAACATGATTTACATGCCATGCTCATGGCGCGCTGACGGCCGTTTCGCTTGCTTGATATACACCAAATTTGGTATTTCGTGACGTGACTGTATGACGAACATAAATGCCAAGTGGTAATATGAAAATCATGAGATGTCATGTGCAACATGACTTGCATGCCACGCTCATGACACTCTCGTGGCCGTTTCGCTAGCTTGAAGTACACCAAGTTTGGTATTGAGGGACGTGACTGTACGACGAGCATAAATGACAGGTGGTAATATGAAAATCATGACGTGCATGTCATATACAACATGATTTACATGCCACGCTCATGGCGCGCTGACAGCCGTTTCGCTAGCTTGATATACACCAAATTTGCTATGGCGTGACGTTACTATATGACGAACATAAATGCGAAGTGGTAAAACGGAAGTCATGACATGTCATGTGCAACATGACTTGCATGCCACGTTCATGACACACTCGTGGCCGTTTCGCTAGCATGGTATACAACAAACTTCGTATTGAGGGACGTGACTGTATGACGAGCATAAATGACAAGTGGTAATATGTAAACCATGATATGTCATGTGCAACATGACTTGCATGCCACACTCATGGTACTCCCGTGGCCGTTTCGCTAGCTTGATATACAACAAATTTGCTGTTCAGTGACGTGATTGTATGACGAGGATAAATGACATGTGGCAATATGCAAATCATGACATGTCATGTGCAACATGACTTGCATGCCACGCTCATGACACCCTTGTGGCCGTTTCGCCAGCTCGACATACAAATTTTAAGGTGAAAGCCTTTAATGTCTCATGTTCACATCCGACGTCCGCCCGTCCGTCTGTCCCTCCAGCCGTGCCCCTGCCAAAGTGCCAGTTGGGCGCCGGGGCGCGCAAACGGACGCTGGTCGCGTTGGACTTTACAGCGCTCGCGCTTTGCTTGCGTAGCGTCGCTGTGACCAGCGTCTCTAATCATGCAAGGATGGAGACGCGCGCATCACGTTCCATTCTGACCGATCCCGTCTCAGTGGGCGCAGGCGTTCGAGGAACACACTTTGGAATTGACAGGGTGTCCGTCAATGTAAACGCTGGAACGTGGATGGCGTCTGCACGATGCGCAGAGCGCGAGAATACGAACGCATGCGAAACGGAGGCAGATTGGTCTCGCGTCTCGTTGCGATTCTAGGTAAAAAATTAAGCGAACTTAAGTGGCAGGTTGTAACATGAAAATCATGCCATGCATGTCATCTACAATGCCATTTACATGCCACGCTCATGGTGCGCTTGCGTCCAGTTTGCTAGCTTGATATACACCAAAATTTGTATTGCGTGACGTGACTGTATGACGAACACAAATGACAGGTCCTAACATGTAAATAATGACATGCATATTATGTACAGCATGATTTGCTCCTTGCTGGCTGCTTCGCATCACATCGATTCCCACAGTGCGTGGGATCTGCCGGTTTCTTTTTTCATATAAGTTTGATGTTGTTTATCAAATGGTGTAATGTCATTGCTTTACAGGTTCGGCACAAGAGACGAGCCGTAGCTTTCTGCGTTCTTTTTTTTTATCCATATTCTTTGGGAACGTGGCTGTGCGCAGACATAATTTCAATCCTCATTACATTGAGAATGCGGCTGCAGTAGCAATGGCAACCCTCCAATTCTACTGCTTCCGTAGAATTGCAGGGCGCACTGCTTCATAAAACGGGAGTAGATAGGTAGAAACACTTTCTTGGTATAGTCTTCTATCAAATTAAATTCTTGATATTCAACGTTTCATGCGTCTTTTTTCTCCCCATAACTTTCATTAGATGCCGCATCGCTAATTTCTTTTTCGCTAGGGGCGTCACATGCTGCTGTATCCTAGTGTCCTTGTATATGCTACCGCAGGTAGAAGAGTTACGCATAGAGTTTCCTTGCGCCGCTCGCGCCGCTATTCGGCGAGCGCCGTCGCGTGGTGCAAAATGGCGTCGAATCTTCAACTGTGCGGCTCAGAAGCCAACTTTTCTGACACCACGCTGTCCGTGAGTTCCATTCTCATTGCGTTTTCGAACAGAGAAGCACCTGCGAATAATGGTTAACGACAAATGTCGCTTTGTCAATGATTGCCTACGTTTCCGCACGCACAATGGTGTCTTGCCGACGGTCATTGATCAGCTAGCTGAGGTGGCCAGAATGCGCTCACTTAATTGTCGAGCAGGTGCGTGAAGTTTTCCAGAAATGCCCTTAAAGACAAATAAGTTCGTTTCTCCCGGCCAAGTGAGAAAAGATCGTGTGCATGCTGAAAATAATCTCACCATTTTTTCGTTGCTAGATAGTGCGCGGTAACAACTGAACTTTTGAGCTGGTCGATCGTTGCGTGCATCAGAAAGCTGTAGTGGCAGGATATGCCCAGCCCTGCAAAATTCTCAAAGTACACGGCTCGATAAATGGACGCACTTTTGTTCCAAGCCTTGCCATGCACAGCTTCACTATATGCATCCAACCTTCCGGTCACTTAGGACATCTTTGAATCGATCTCACATTTCATTCGCTTAATGCCAATTTAACTCCGTCACGTCTCGTCCACGTAATGGCACTTGGATAAAGTTTAATTCTCACTTGGTTCACCTAATTCGGATTTTGTCGAGCGAACGAGCCACCGCTCCACGCATGCCCCGCACTGACCACTTCAGTGGCTGAACGCTGTGAAATTGGCCTTCCCTGCAGGAAGGCTACAGGAAGTCTCAGAAATACTCAACCATTTGCTGAGCTAGCTTGCCTCAGGATAATGCAGAAGTCAAGGTACCAGCAATTCCCGCTGTGCACCTATAGTGCCGGGAACAGTTGGCGGCCGTCGTTAAACCTGATCAGCGGTAAGCGGCGCCGGCATTTACACGTGTGACATCGAACATTCCAGCGTTATTGTTGGCAGCCGGCCTAGTTCCAGAATAAACTAAAATTCTCACGTTGAGCGCTCAAGCTTATCAGAACAATCTAAAATATTTGAGAATATTCGAAATGTCTGCGCGGTGTGCGCAAGGCAATTGTTACACGTGTAACGGTTCAGTTACACAAAAATGCAAGCATAAGCGCGCGTGACAAAATGAGCGACATTTTCATGCCAGATTTATGCGATGCCTTTATGGCTAAAGCTACTGAGCATATGGAAGTTGTGCTAAGAACATTCTTGTTGTTGTTGTTTCTTTGTTTTTTGTTTTTTTTGTAAAACAGTATTTGTTTACTCCGTGCTTAAACTACAAAAATGGAAGAGGAAAGGTGCTTAGTTAAGTTCAATAGCTAAACTATCCCATCTCGTATATTGCAATGTTAAATGTGAATTTGCTTCTGGAACATGGTGTCTTCTACCGCAACTTCACTGCAATTCACTTTTTATCATACGATATAACAGTGGGATAGTGAAAGCAGTAGCTGGAATATTTAATCGAGAATATGATACGTGAGACCTTAGAAACAGATAGCTATTTATTTGAACGTTTTATTTGATCAGAGCTATAGCTTATACCAGCAAGCTATTGCTTCTACCAATCATATGAAATGCAAGGTTTATTTTTTTGTGCAAAGAATGTTGGTGGCCAAAAGTAGTGAAAAGTGACATTCTCATCAACGAAAACGAAACTGTCCTCGAAGTAGCTCCCGGCGGCGTGTTTTGATAATTATAAAGAGCAATACACTTCCTGGTATAGCATCACTACATCAAAGAAATAGCCGAGAAAAATAACGAGTGCCTTAGCGACGCCGTGATTGCACACTGTGAGTTTGATGATTTCAAAGCCTGTTGGCCACCGCTAAAGCGCGCCATCTATTTGAGATCTCTGCTCATTTTTCGAGCCCTCGCTCTAGGAAGTGATTCCGGCGAAGGACGCGTTTGGGTGGCGCTCTCAGACACTTCCAAAAAAGGTCATATAAGTTTATATAGTTTTGTTGTGCAGTTCAAAATGCAACATGGCGTTTCGCAATCGCCCGTCTAGCTTTCATCTCAAGAAGATGGTCTTCCAGCGACATTGTTCCTTCTGACTACAAATAGCTCAAGTAGATGACTCTCCTGTAATGATTATGTTGTTTCTTTATTTTTTTTATTTTTAATATTTACATTTCTTGCTTAGGTCTCTTCGATGTTTGGCACCACGTGAGTGTTTTTTCATCGCAGCATTCAACTTGATGAAATGGAAGGCAGGAAGATGAATTTTTTTTTTTGTAATTGTTGGGTCCAGAAAGGTTCTGAAGAGTTTTTTTTTTTCGTCAACAAATACGCATAGTGAAGACTGATAGTGGCTTCAAAAATATTGTTATTTTGTCCATGTGATGTCTGTGGTTTGGAAGGGCTGATGGCTTCCCAGTACTGCCATCGCCAATGATTTCTGCAAAAAGTCTTGTGATTATTCGTTAAAGCAAGCATTTCTTTCCTCTGAAGCGTAGTGATATCTCGGCTGCACATTGTGTGCCCACTACAATCATTTCAATTAAACAGGGCAAGCCTTTGAATAACATAACTTTCAAGAAAGCACCCTGCCCATTCTGTTGATAAATTGCAGTTTGCTCTTTTGAACCACGTGAAATAAGTACAGCAAAGACGCATTCCTTGAGTGTTGCAGGCGTATCCTTGCTGTATAACAATCGGTTCACCGAATTTCACCGCAATGTGCTACCATAGCGTTATGGGACACAGTTGAAGGACAAACTTGTAAACAATATCATCATCTCAACAGCGTTCTGTTAGCGACACTGAGAATGGGCTTTTTTCTGTATTAACAATCATATTTGAAACACGTTAGGAGGGGCGACCCTTGCTAAAAGCCATTATAAGCGAAATAAGCCATGTAAGCGAAATATCCTAGGACTCCAAAATGCCGTAGCTTGTTGTTCGAATTCTATTTCTATTTGGGATGCGTAAATTGTAAAGAAGAAAACCAAGGCTATTTCGGAGGGAACATAACAAGAAGGTTCTTGTATTACGTGGAACGTCAAATATGTTTTAAAATATTTGCATGATTAGGTATACTTTAAAGCAAAACGGAAAGGCAAGCTAGTTGGTGCTGGGTTATAAAACCGACAGGACGACAGGTAATTAAAAAGCCCTAGACAGGCACATAATAAAAGTGCTAGGCAGACAGGCACAAGAAATGGCACAACACGAGCGCTTACTAACTAGTGAAAGCTTTATTGCTTAAAAAAGAAAAAGAAAATATACACCTAAATCCGAACTTTGTCGATTTTCTTTAGAAGCAATAAAGTTTTCAGTGGTGAGTAAGCGCTGGTTTTGTGCCCTTTCTTGTCCCTGTAGTGCTAGCGATTTTATTATAGTTTTACTTTTGCACAAATATTTCAGTACAACATTGTCATCGGTTCGGAACTTTCGTTGTCATGCTTCCTCGACAGTAAAGTCACTGTTGAAGTCACAAACCAAAACCGAAAGTGTGATATTAAGTTATTTACCGAGAATGTATAAGTCTTCGAGCGCATACCATGCTGCCAGCAGCAATCAGAATCATTTCAAACAAAACATGCACATAGATACTTTGCCTTTCAGAACTGTAGAAGGCCTCGCGAGGCTTTCGGGATTGAAAAGCTGTGAGACCCAGCTCCTCTTGCACCCCTGTTCGTACCTCTTGCACCCCTGTTTTTAATTTTACAAACATCGAAAGGCTCTGCAGTGTGTCCTGAACATACGTGATGGTCGGTCTTTTTAGAAGGAAATGTACTCGTGCAATACCAAAGGAATATACTGAGCTTGTTGGCGGCTCTACATACTATCTTCTTAAACTCTGTACATAAAAATATTGCAGTACAGACATCGAGGCGATGACAATGAATCGTGCACGAATTTCGAACTCGTTTATTTCTATCACTTCTGGCATGAATTTTAGCTGTCACTGCTGGCGAACTTAAAGTGACCCGGACTCGAAAAACGAAAGCCGTTGTCCTTGCAGCGCGGTGAAAAAAAAGTGAACATCTAGGAAGAGAGCCAAATGTTTTTTTTTATAAATGTGGCGTTGCGCTTTGCAGAACCTCCTTAATTACGGTAGTTACTACCGCAACAAGTTAACTGAAAGTATCGCTCCTCAGTAATTAATATTTGTTCAGAATATCACTGATGCTGCAACTTCTACTACGGTGAAGTTTTTGTTTTAACACGAAAGTGTTTTATGTCGGGGTGCACCAAGACTTCACTGACGTATTTCCGTCACGGCAATACGACAGTAAGATAGAGCTCACAAAGAAAACCAAAACGTTAACTGGTTTGGGTGACCTGGAAGTGGAACCTGCGACTGCTCGGTCCACGACGATATGTGCCAGTTGCTCTTACCATTGCGCCAGGGACGCTCATGCATAATCCTTCGCATACTCCTGTGAAAACACGTTTCACTTTCGTGTTATACCGATTCCTATGACGGAGGGATCATTCATGTTTTTTTTTTTTGTAATTGCCTGAAGGGATGTTCTAGAGCCAGATAATAGTGACGTTTCAAATGGACATGCAGGGCACCATATATTTCACTGTCGCATTTTCTTCGTGGCTACTTGGTTGCCTGCGCTTGTAGGCCGCACGGGTTTGGCACTGCTTCCGAAAGATGGTCCACGTGTCGTGACCACACAGCTGGATAGTGTTTGGCAGAACCAAGAATTACAGACATGTTTAATTTAAAAGAGGTCCGTTCTGACTGCATCAAATTTCAGCCCTGCGTAGTTTCCTGGCTGCATACGATAGAAAAAGCACAAGATTTGTCCTGCGCAGTGACCAGAAACAATGGCGTTCCTACGGACCAGTGCCCAGTGTGGTGTAGTGGGGTGGAATCTTCCATTCCCAGCACGCGTTATGCCCCTCTTAACCCTCTATTGCATGAATTATGAGAAAATCAATTGCAAAATTATTTCATCATTTTTTATCATTAACTACATGAAGAATAACATGTACAAACATTTTCAGATTTATTTTGACTGTATTAACAAGATAAAGGTTTGTGCCAAATATGGCACACTGTGCACGTGGGCGAGCAAACTTGCTGCCATGGCTGAAAAACAAAATCTCACTGATTGCGGTCTTTTTAGCTTGATTTGTGGAATAAAGCAAAGCAATTGCTTCCTGTGTTCAGGCATAATTGAACATTTTGGTTAGTGCATCTGATTGCCGACATCTACGTGCAAGATGGCCGCTTACACGTTTGGCTCTTCGCATGGTGCCACCTTGCTGTACTTTCCTGCCCGAATTTCCAACCGCTGACTTGTGGTTGTGAGCGTCAGTTGCCGACAAACCGCAAAAGCTAAATATCGCCGTGCACTGGTTAGACTTCACATAATTTTTGCGTGCACCCACGCCAATAATGTAACAAAACATTGCCAGGTACTGCTGCTGACACTCGATATTTTCGTGAAGCATCTCAAAACCTACCGCCACAAAGTAAATCTGGCAAAAACGAGCTGTGCTGCATGATCTCAGAGGATTTCTTTTTGTTTGTATGTGCACTATGCAACAAAACATAGATGGCATCATATTGCACATTTCATCACTCACATGCATACTGTGCCAAATATGGCACATACCGATTTCCGACTATATACCGTAGTGGAAAACGGAATTGAGAAGAGCCTTAATGAACATGAATTTTCAAAGCCACGAGATATGCCAAAATAATTTTTTCTTGCTCCTGCAACGAGAACATGGTTGCGAGAAAAATATAGCAGTCACTTTTGTTCATGATCCAAGCTTGCACGTGCACCGTGAAATCTATTTCATGTCTAGATTTCATACTGCTCTAGGGATGGCAGCGCTTTTTTATATTTAGTGCACGTAACTATAAGGATTACTCTAGCTGTGTCACATTCTCCACTGGTCCTCTTGCGCCCGCTAAAAAAATGTTAATCGGTATGTGCCAAATATGGGACGCCATGCAATAGAGGGTTAAAGGGACACTAAAGGTAAATAGAAGTCTACGTTGATTGCTGAAATAGCGGTCCAGAAACCTCGTAGTGCTACTTTCATGCGGAGGAAATGCTTATTTAGAAATAAAATTATGTTTTAGTGGTCCGCACTGCGTTAGCGCACTTCAAATCACACGCGTGAAAACGGACCTTCTGACGTAGCAGTTGCCTTGCGCAACGTTGCCCGCCTTTACTGCGCGACCGCCGACACTAGCAGCAGCAGAGCCAAAATAGCGGGAGCCACAGCAGCAACAACGGCCATTGAACAATTTTTTGCTTGCCTGTTTCAACTGGACCCCGCTAGATGGCACCACATATCCAGCCTAACCAGATGAAAACGGATCTTTTGAACCACTCGCGTCATTCCCCATAGTAACGCCAGGCGGTTCTTTTTTCTATGAATCAAACAGAATGCGACAAGCAGCACTTTATTACATGCAGTAATGCACGGAATCTTCTTTTTTTTTTGGCTGCAGCTGGTTTGATTAGCAGTGATTAATTGTAGTCAGACGCTTTGACATCATTGGATTCATTTCAAAAATGTCCCACTCACGACGCATATGCTGTCGTACATTTGCCTTAATTTCTCGATTAGTAGAGCATTGCTGTTGATATTATTGACGTTTTATACATTCGCAAACAATGAACTTTCCCTCTGACGTAAATTGTTATTTGTCTTTAGTGTCCCTTTATGAATGTGGCTAATAGCATCTTCAACCAATGTTCTTTGCCTGTAGACAGTTCCTGGTTGCGTCAACTCTCAAGTACGGGAGAGCCAGCCATTTATTCTGGGTCACTTCAACGGGCGAGCTTGATTGATTGCGTGTCTTTTATCGTAGTTTTCCGGCTCTTTCTTTTGAATCTTCCTTTCGACATCTCTCTTTTCATTCGTCTATATTACGTCTCGGCAACCTTTTGAAGCGGAAGGGCCAGTTGGCATGAAGCCGACATGGCGGGGGCCCCACGGTAGCGGGGGGCCCCGCCGCTACCGCTTAATCAATAGATATAAGTAGCTATTCATAGACAATATAATCATTATCTATAATAAATAAAGTAGGCAAATTATCAACATTCGTGAGAAGTTATCTGCCTAAGTGTGAAGACGTGGTACAATGCGAAATGGAAGCGATCTTTCTTTGCTCCTGTCTAACACCATTTGCCTTCAAAACATTTATGTCGACCTTTATATAGCAAGTGACAAGGGAAGGGTGGGGAGGAATCTGTTGTCATACCGGGGGCCGCGTAATACTTCTTCACAGGCCGCATGCGGCCCGCGGGTCACAGGTTGCCAGCCCCTGGCCTATGGTATACGTGACGCATGTGTAACTCTTTCCTCAACTTCAATAAAGCAGTGAGAATTTTGCGCATGTTCTCTTCTCGCGCTCTATCTACCTCCGTTCCTGTTTCTTTTCGACAACGGAAACCCGAAGAAGCTAAAAATGAACAAATGAGACATTCTCTACAATGCAAGGTTTATGATCAACAATAATTTCCATGTACATGGGTATACGTAGACGACTATATCTGAAATAACTGTTTGCCGCGCCAAGGGCAGAGCAAAATTTCTCATCTCCCGCTAAAGGGAACCATGTGTGGATGCGAAGCAGCGGGGAGATAATTAGCTTGAGCGGGAGGAACGTCACCGCTCTCATTTCACGGCAGCGGTCCGGGCGCTCATCGCGGCGCTGCACAGGAGAGAGAATGAGGCGCGCGCGCTCCGTCATTTTCATACCGCGGAACTACCGTGGCGCCCCCAGCGGAGTATGCAGCTGTCACACCACCTGTCGTGCGCGCCGCTCCGTAGAGGATTCCTAGAGAAAAGGACGGGGGGACCGTAGGATAGGAGAGAAAGGGGGAGGAGACGTGCATGCGCTGTGGGGGGTGTGGGACACGGGAGCCGCTCCGTAGAGTAGAGGAGTCCTAGAGGAGAGCGGGGGGAGCGGACGCGCATGCGCTGTGGGGATGTGGGACGCCGGCGCCGATCCGTAGAGTAGAGGATTCCTTGAGGAAAGAAAGGGGGTGAGCGTAGGAGAGGATAGGGGAGGGGACGCGCATGCGCTGTGGGGGGGTGTGGGACGCGGGGGGTCGCTCCGTAGAATAGAGGATTCCTTGAGGAAAGAAAGGGGGGGGAGCGTAGGAGAGAGAGGGGGGGAGGGGACGCGCATGCACTGTGGTGGTGTCGGACGCGGGAAGGAGGGATGGACTAAGCCCCCCTCCAAACACATGCAAGCAAGATTAAAGAATGGCGTCAACCTGGGCGACAGACACCACCTGCCTAGCCATTGCTAAGCAGCCTCTCTGTGCTCTCGGCCATGACTCTGATGACTGTGGTAGGGTTTACGGCCTTCATATTACTACAGTGTTGTGATTCGCATAATGGGTGCTTCCCTACTTCATGAAAGTGGCCGGACGCGGGGCGCTGCACTCGGGACGGGGGACGCGGGACGCGGGAGGGACGGACATAGCCCCGACCATAAGATGCTTCGCATCTAATGATTTTTTGTCTTTTATTTGTAATAGCTTTCACTGTTGTTGTTAGCATTTTGTCAAAATGATGTTGGAACAAGAACTACCCGTACCTTTTCTCAATTACACACTCTGGCCCATCACACATAACAAGAAACAAAAAATAGAATACTATGTGTAAGCGAAATAAACAGTGGCAATCCCGCTGCCACGCACAATGCCGAATCACACAACGTAGTGTTTTTATTGCGTTAGCATTTATATGGACTTTCCAAATCACTGCTGCCGTGGAAAGTTGACAGTAGCGGGAAGACTGAGATCATTGCTGCTATGCTTGCGTCATGTTCTTTTTCTCCTTCAGGTTGCACTCAGAGCACATGTTTTTTCGAACCTCGTCCCTGCATGCTCGCACTCGTTTGGTTGCCATCGGTCAGCGAATTTCCATTTGGCGCCGTTCCTTACAAAGCCGAATTCTACGGAGGTCGGAAGGAAATAGAGGAATCTTTATCGGAGAGATGCCTCTTGGGATTCGGAGGTAGAACAAAAACGTTCTTCCCAAGATCATACAGACAGAACAAGTTTTTCTCCGTTTGGAGCATGCTTGTTTGCTGTTTCCATCCGTGAACAGAAAGAAATGATGTTTGTTTCGTTTTATCAGCGTGTGTGTTAGTATTTAGTGTTTTACTCGATCAAATCAAACAGCGTCGAAAAATATTATCAAAATGAAAATGTCAGGGAGTGGGAAAGGGCTCTCGCAAACACAGATCTGGACACTTATTCACCCCGGCGCACAATGCTATATGGGTGAGTAACCATCGATGTAGAAGGAAATAGGCAAAAAAAAAAAAAGATGTCCTTGGGAGATGGCGATCAATGAAGTTTCGATACTTAGCTTGTTTTATTTTTTTTTTTTTCTGTTGGACGATCGCACGCAGCGGTGTCGTCGCAGCGGATTGGTGACCGCGTTTTTTTTCTTGATAGAAGGACGTCTGCATTCACGCAGAATGCCATTCGATGGTGCAAAAAATTTATTTTCTGGCCAAAGAAACGTCTTTGGCGACATTCAGGCTGTCTGCAGGCCAAATTATACAAATTTGAGAATTTTGAAAGAAAGAAAGAAACCACTCTTATTTTTCTTCTAATTTACACTTCAAGTTTCTCAGGTCACCACACTGTCACATTCTGCATGGAGGCTTTCTGTTAGGCGCTGAAATGTATATATATATATATTTTATCAATCATGCACATTGTTCTGAAAGCCAAGCTTGTACCTCTGGCTGTACGCTCAACCCAGGCGTTGTCTGTATAGCTTTGTCATAAAAACAGGTAGATGGTAATATTTTAATTCATTAGCCTTCCTTCACCTTGCTCGATTAGGCGGAACCGTTTCACGGAGTTGAGGGGATGGACTACGTTTAGCATAAAGCATCAATGTTTTGGTGCAATTGCTCTAAAGATTACAATCACTATTATTTCACATTACTAACACTTCATTCTTCATTATTGCTGTTATTCTTGTAACATCACCGATTTAAAGAACACTTATACCGAGTTAGGTCCATGCCCGTGTCAACATTGATAGCCCACAGCGTTTCATCTTTCCTTACACTGTTCGTACGGCCAAATACGAAGACGAAGGGCAATGTACGCATGCCACGATTAACCCTCCTGTCTTTCAGCCTTAAGGAACGAGAAGGGGACAATGTGTCACCAACACATCAAAACTTGTTTCATGGTAACTCGTCGCCCTAATATCATGAAGGACGGATATTCGAAATATGATATCAATAAGCATCAACGGCCCAAAAAAAGCATATGAAAGAACTGAATGTCGAAAACACACCCTTTTTTGTCGACACATCAGCTCCTACGCAAATCCCGCAAACCAATTACGTATGTTCAAGACAAGCAAGCAAGCTACCTTGTGAAATGTGATACGTTTACAAGACCGCACACTGTTATTCTGATATCTTCTCGTGGGCAAGTGAGCGTGCGCCTGTATTACGTTCTCGTCGCGGCAAGAGATTCGCTTCATATATTTAAACTTGGCAAGAGAGGATAATACCTATAAGTACCTAAGATGAGGCTCCAGTATTCTCGTCTTTTTTGGGATGGATGAAAGTAATGTGCGAAATATTCTGCCCATATGTCTGCGATGGAATGTTAGTAAATATAAAGTACGGATAGAGATAATAAGGGTACCTTGCCAAAAATCGGGTTAGTGCAGACATGTGAGCTGATCCGATGAAAATTATTGAAATTATGTCAATTTAAAACTAAGATGTGGCAGTAAACAACTAAAGAGAGAGTGTGAGAATGAGTTTCTGATGGTTTCCTGTATTTGGGCAACACCAAATAATTTTGGCAGCAATGGGTGGCCTACATTTGAAAAGAGCAAACGCGGGTGGCAGTAGAAATAGAGTAACTACAAAAATCTGTGCAACATGAAAGAACAAAACGATAAAAAAACTGGCAGACCCCACGCAATGTGGAAATCGATGTAACGTGAAGCACCCAGCAAGGACGAAATCATGCTCTAAATAACATGCGTGTCATGATTTACTTCTTAGGAGCTGTCGTTTATGTTCGTCATACAGTCACGTAACGCAGTACCAATTTGGTGTATATCAAGCTAGCGAAACGGCCGCAAATGGACCATGAGCGTGGCATATAAATCACGTTGTACATGACATGCATGTCGTGATTTTCATGTTAGCCACCTGCCACTTATGTTCGCCATACAGTCGTCCCGCAATACCAAATTTGGTGTATATCAAACTAGCGAAACGGCCACCAGCGTGCCATGAGCATGGCATGCAAGTCATGTTGCACATGGCATGTCATTATTTCCATATTATCACCACTCATTTATGTTGGTCATGCAGAAGTGTCTCACCATACCAATTTTTGTATGTATAAAGTTAAGGAAACGGCCGCAGGAGTACCATGGCCATGGCGTGTAAAGCATACCGTTCATGAATAGTTAATCATGATTTTCATGATATGAGCAGTCTTTCATGTTCGCCCTACAGTCATGTTATGGCCATACCAATTTTGGTAAAAATCCCGTCGACGATACGCTTTGGAGAGCACAAAATCGTAGGCGGATAGATAGATAGATAGATAGATAGATAGATAGATAGATAGATAGATAGATAGATAGATAGATAGATAGATAGATAGATAGATAGATAGATAGATAGATAGATAGATAGATAGATAGATGGATAGATAGATAGATAGATAGATAGATAGATAGATAGATAGATAGATAGATAGATAGATAGATAGATAGATAGATAGATAGATAGATAGATAGATAGATAGATAGATAGATAGATACGCCCAATGTCACCGAAGTTCGCTAAGAAATGCTTCGCATTTAAATACTGTACTCTCCTGAGTAACGTTGTACAAATGGGCGCAATGTCCCGGTAAAACAGCATTCAATAGAGAAACATTCCACATAGCGATGTTGCAACCGAAATGACACGAGGACGTTGTGTACACATACACTGGAATGCTCTTAGAAAGACGCAGCTAATGGGATCAGCATACATGTGGACACTACAACTTTAACATCGCGATCTTGAAGGCAGAAGCATGTGGAGGGGCACGTCACGTGCAAAAAATGTAAGCTGTTACCTGTGAGAGAACTATTGCGAATGCAGGCTGATATGAAGGGACAGACACATGGTTTTCCCTGTATTTGTATGCCTAGTCATTTTAAGGTGGCAATCATTTCCCTCTTTGCGGATTGAGGAGGCTGTGTACATAGGCAATGGAGCAAAGTGCATCTGGGAGTTTTTCGCAATCGCCCGCATTTCTGTTGATATCTTGTGTATATATTGTGTGTTTATACTCGTGTTTTCCTTTGCTCACACTCGTACCAGCCCATATTCGCTTACTTCAATAACGAATGACTTGCGGATAACTCGAAGACGAAATTCTTTGAAACACTACTTTTATTTGGATTTGCTGGCCTGGCCTAAACAAGGCTTGAAAACGGTCGAATCATACGCAGTGAAATGATAAGCAACAAATCGGTTGCCGAAAGAATCTCGTTACTTCTAACATGTTGATGATATCGGACGTTTGTTAACTGCGAATTCCACCGATGTATATGTAAAGACATTCGAGAGCTTCATCATAGGATCAGAACATAGGCTGATCATGAAAAATTCCCGGTTACGCATACTATACGTATACTTTCATTTCATTGGCTAGGTTCACCCGAAAAAACAGAAAACTCAACTTCATGCTACATGGTGTCGCAAGTTCAGGCGGTCCTATGATTCTGCGCGCAACCCACTATAGTGACGCTTGAAGACGGCAGTTAGCAGTCTTCAATCGCCACTAATGCGTTGATCTCTTGTTTGGTGCATTTATATTCTTCACTTTTCAATAAATATTTTAGTTGCGAGTAAGCGCTTCTCTTGTGTTCATTTGCCGTCTTTCGTCTTCGTCGGAGCGCGCTTAAAAAACAGCTATACCATGCATTGCAACGAACTAGCCCAATTGTCGATTCTCTAGCAGCTCAGTGCAACGATGTCAAGAGCAGCGTCGTCACCAGCTCATGTCCAGCCCCAAAACTGCTGCGCGAGAATTTCTCGCACTCGATTCTGTTACTTTCCTGGGACACACCGCTTTATTTTCAATCTGTCGACTCAATACTCTATCTGTGCGCAGAACATATATTCAGTGGGAGCACACAGCGCGTGGTCGCCTGAATGGTGTATCTCCAAATAAGCTTCTCGCGTGAAAGGTTGGCAGTCGCTTATGGCGAACTATGTGCCATACACTATTACATATGTATATCTGTATGAATAAATGAGGCATATCGAAATGAAGACTCTGCGAAGAGAAAGTCATTGCACCAGCAACGAGTTATGAATGAGCGAGAAAGCACACGAAGTTGCTGAGCCTCGTCGGTTGCTACAGTTGAAAGCGGTGCCTTTCCTGCTTAACGTAGACGCCTGGGTGGACAAGATGGCGGACCTATGCGCAACTCTGCTTCCGTAGGGAGCATATCCAGTAACTCTACCATTCGCCGGAGTAAAACGACAGCTACACAACGAGATAATGTAAGTTCGTTTAAGTTCGTGCCATGCGATAGTTAGGTGAAAGAAAAGACGCGTAACAGCACGGCAGTGAAGGATAGCGTAAAGGTCACAAGTTGTAGTCGTCACATTGATAAGACTTATTGCAAGCTATTCCCTTGATGCCACCACATGCATCTCGCTGCTAGCATAATGACATGTGACGAAAAGAGGTGAAAATACCTGAATGAGAAATGCGTTAACAGCAGGTGGTGTGCGGTATAGGTCAAGGGGCCCTTTAATGTATGCCTGTTATGTTGTGTAAAGCGTAACGGCCACATTTATTGTTGAAAGAACATAGACATAATTTTAAGGCCGATAAGCAACTGTTATCAAGGAACAACAGTCAAAGCTAGAGAGATTATCCTATTGTAGCATATAAAAGTCATCTTATAGGGCCCGTGTACTTAGATTTAGGTGCACGTTAAAGCACCCAAAATGGCAAAAATTTCCCGAGCCCTCCACTACGGCGTCTCTCATAATCATATCGTGGTTTTGGGACGTGAAACCCCGTCAATTATTAAAAGTCATCTTAAGCGTGACATCGCTGGGGGCGGCAGGTACATTATCTAGCCGACAAAGTAACCGGTAATCCATTCACAAGCTAAAGAAAAAGAAAATCGACATGTTCGTGAATGCATAATTGCACGCGCGTCGGAGCCTCTCAGGTGGGGCCCCCTTATATAAATCTGTCAAATGTATGCGGTTGTCTCTCTTGCAGACGCGGCATTTTCCGCTGAAATGCTGGTATCAAGATAAAAATATGCGGTTCTTGATAGGACTACACAAAATCTGCTTAAGAAGCGAAACGGTATTAATGAGATGACTAGGCGATTGTACGTAAAATACACCACGCGCAGTCTTAATGACTGTCAAGCTCGCTTGATATGCGAAGTAAACCACGGAATTGAAGGAAGGCATTACGCTAGCGTCAGCG
Source organism: Rhipicephalus appendiculatus (assembly GCA_030522465.1). Classification (NCBI taxonomy): domain Eukaryota; kingdom Metazoa; phylum Arthropoda; class Arachnida; order Ixodida; family Ixodidae; genus Rhipicephalus; species Rhipicephalus appendiculatus. Next base: position 11,555 of record JALIZH010018705.1, on the reverse strand, counting down.
TTTTGCGTGCGGCAAAACCACCCGTGCCATATCAGTTCATGCGCTAAACATAGTATTCATACAATACAACAGCTTTATTTCTTTTAAGGCGAAAGCCTTTAATGTCTCATGCTTACGTCCGTCCGGTGTCCGTCCGTCCGGCGTCCGTCTGTCCGTTTGGATGTCCGGATGTCCGTCCGACCGTCCGTCCATCCGGATGACCGTCCGTCCGTCCGGATGTCCGTCTGTCCGTCCGGATGTCCGTCTGTCCGTCCGGTGTCCTTCCGTCCGGATGTCCGTCCGTCCGTCCGTCCGGATGTCCGTCTGTCCGTCCGTCCGTCCGGATGTCCGTCCGTCCGTCTGTTTGGATGTCCGTCCGTCCGTCCGGATGTCCGTCTGTCTGTCCGTCCATCCGGATGTCCGTCCGTCCGTCTGTCCGGTGTCCGTCCGTCTGTCCATCCATCCATCCGGATGTCCGTCCGTCCGTCCGTCCGTCCGGATGTCCGTCCGTCCGGATTTCGGTCCGTCCGTCTGTTTGGATGTCCGTCCGTCCGGATGTCCGTCTGTCCGTCCGTCCGTCCGTCCGGATGTCCGTCTGTCCGTCCGTCGGTCTTTCCGTCCGTCTGTCTGTCAGTGGAATGGCCACACGCTTTCGCCGAACACACTTTGGAATGTACAAAGTGTCCTTCAATTTTTTATTAGATTTCTAAAGTAATGAGGTTATCGATCTTCATAAGGCCGTCGTACTCTCCAGGAACTCAAGTTCAGAGTAGTTTTACATACGAACGATACTGCCGATTCAACAGTAAGTTCGATCTACCAGATTTCTACGCTATATCAGTCAAACCTCCACCTGGGAGTGATATGCTTTGATACTTATACAAATTCAAGTCTGAAAAATTACCGGGAGAGTTTGGTCTGAAGATGTAAAGAAAAGCTGCAGCTTCTCTGTGAGAGCGCAATACCAGAATTTGTTATCGCTGATAGAAACTCTCTAGTAAAACACTGCTTGCTCTAATTTATAAAGAAGCGGCCTATGACAGGTGCTTTTCTGATAAAACATTCAATTAACTGCTTGTGCTTGGCATTCATTGAACAAACGATGATGAAGATATCAAGCGTGGCTGTTACTATGGAAAAAATACTGCCTGATTCTCCGAACGAAGTTAGGTGACCTCGGGAACAAGCCACTGTAGAAGCGGCACATTACTGTGGGACCGTGTGGCCTTTTTAATATGCTACCACCTTTTTCACGGCAAACTCGTTGCATGCATTCTCATATGCGATGTTCCGTGCTTGAGTATACATTAAGCAAATCAATTTATTACATTTGTATATAATGTCTACAAAAACAGTGAAAGTTTCTTCCTCATCTCACGCGTGAGCATTATCGATAGAAACCATGGCTCATTGACGCAAGCTTGAACGGATCGCTTTGGGACATAAGATTGTGCACGGCCACAGTTGCACAGACGAATTTTCTTGAGTCATTACACTGGGTGTAGCACGCGCCTACCGCACCCAATAAAAATTCTTCCTTTCCAGCCATTAGCACAGTGCTTTAGGTATTGGTTTTTTTTTTTGCCAAACGCTGTTGACATTTGGAATAGCCTAGATGGTTCCTTGCGGTAAGAGCTAAATGAGCATTTTGTGAAAGCATTACAGAACCATATCATTTCTGACGCATTGCACGGTTCCTGTTTCATCTATCGTGTGATATTGTTACAGTTGCGCCTGAACGATGTTTATTTACAGGGCGATGTTGATCTACGGGCCATGATGACGTCGGTAGGCTGCACCAGCTCGCGTCCTCTTCTTCTACTTCTTGCTCGGCTCATAACCGTTGCATTCCGCGGTTCCCAGACGAAGCCCGCTGGGCGAGTCTGAATCACTGAGAATGGTCAGGGTGAAACCGCTTAAGACGAGCAACATGCACCAGCTGGGTCCAGCTTGACCGACGGCCAGCTGACGTCAAGCGTGCTACCACGTACGTCAAATCGGTCAAGCGATCAACAATGACGAATGGGCCCGTGTACTGAGGTAAAAACTTTTCGCAGAGGCCACGTTTTCGTTGCGGAGTCCACAACCACACAAAGTCTCCTTTGCAGTATGAGACAGACTGATGGCGGTGGTCATAGCGTTCTTTCGATCGGTGCTGTGATGCCACATCACGAAGACGAGCAATACGCCGGGCCTCTTCGGCAAGACAAAGCGTCTTGGAGACAGAGTAGTCGCTATGAAAGTCAAACGGTAGGATCGTGTCGATGAAGCTTAACGGCGCGCGTGCGTAAATGAGGTAAAAAGGACTGTGATCGGTCGTCTCATGCTTTGCAGTTCAGTAAAGTTGAAAGTTGGGCGAGTTGGTGATAGTTCATGTTTACGTGGGAAGCAGCGCACTGAGACAAGGCACGAAAGGTCTTGTCTTTCTTCGTTCTTTTCGTGCCTTGTCTCAGTGCTGCTTCCCACGTAAACATGCTTTGCAGTGTTATACGCATAAGTAATGAAGCGGAGAACGTCATCCCAGTCCTTGTGGTTGGATGATACGTACATGGCCAACATGTTTGTGAGAGTTCTGTTCGTACGTTCAACCAGCCCATTCGTCTGAGGGTGATAAGGCGATGAATGGCGGAACTGCGCATTGCACAGACGAACCAGTTCTTCGACGGCGTCCGCGACAAACTGACGACCACGATCACTGATGATCACCCAGGGTGAACCATGCCGAAGAATGATAAATAGAAGCAAAAACATGGCCACGTACGCAGCTGTCGAAGATGGTATGGCCGCCGTTTTTTGCGTAACGGGTCAGGTGGTCCACGCATACTATCACCCATCGATTGTCGTTAGATGATCGTGGAAATGGGCCCAAAATATCGATACCCACTTGTTCAAATGGTAGACGAGGTGGTGGCAGTGGTCGGAGAGTGCCTTGTTCCCCTTGGTATTTGTGTTGCACGTGTTTTATTCGGGCAAGAAGATCTTATAACAGAATTTCTCGTACTACCACGGTGCACTCATGATGTGATTCTCGGGATTGACTTCCTTCAGGATTGTGGTGCATCCTCTAACATGTCTCCTCCAAAAAGACGTCCTCTTCTTCTACTTCTTGCTCTGCTCATACCCGTTGCGTTATTTCCACTCCTGCTGTATCTCGACTATCAAGACAGCAGTATCTGTAAATCGTAATGTCAATAACTAAAATAAACGTTAATCAGGCGTCCCCACAGCAAAGGTGCCTCACAGTCATATCGTGGTTTTCGCTCATAAGAATCCCCAAGTTTATTATTATTATTATTATTATTATTATTATTATTATTATTATTATTATTATTATTACTATTATTATTGTTGTTGTTGTTGTTGTTGTTATTATTATTAGGCGTCAATAAAAACGAAATAATAGCGCATGAAATTTAAAGTAAAACATGAACGATTTTAATACTGCGTGTTGTGAAAAAAACACCAAGCCTGAGTGATACACGCGGAACACTCACAGCGTACGCTGGAGGAGCAGGCTTCAAGCCTTTTGTTAACTCTCCTATGGCGCCTACCAGCCACGTCATATTTAAAAAAAATATAAGAGCACCTGTGTGCACCGCATCTGCACACGTGAAATACCGACTGCGCATATGCAAGACAATGACCGCACATATGCAGCTAGCACACTTTGATTATGGTACCCGCCTCATTGGTGTATTGGTTATAGTGCTCGACTGCTGACCCGCAGGTCACGAGATTGAATTCTGGCCACGGCTGCCGCATTGTCGATGAAGGCGAAAATGCTTGAGGCCCGTGTGTTCAGATTTAGGTGAATTTTAGGAACCCCAAGTGGTGGAAATTTCTGGAGACCTCCACTGCGATGTCTCTCATAATCATATTGTGGTTTTGCCACGGTAAACTTCAACAATTATTAATTGCTAGTTTGAAGATGATTATTGTGGTGATGATGATTATGAACTATGAATGATGATTGAGCCCTTTGTTACGGGTTCGTAGCTCTTAACCACCTGCTCGTTACGCAATTTACATTGTGCGACAACTAGTCCAATTGTGCGCTCCTGCCACAAGACATACATCTTGTGTATGTTGCGCAACATGCATGTGCCACGCAACATACGCCTGAGTTATGGTCTACTCCGTCCTTAATTGCTACGTTCGCGCGCCGCTCTATAAGTTGTTATGAAAATAAATATTTTGAACGCAGTAACATGTAACGAATAAATGACATCTTTTCTAAAGCAAATCACCTACAAGGTGCAAGCACAAGCATGGATCTTTTGTTCCGCCGTGTTGTTCGTTTCCTCCTTCCTTGTGTTCGTTTCTCTAGTGTTGCGCTGTTAACCAAGTTCACGATGAATGCCAACCAAGTGGCCCAACTTGCCCTCTTACTGCATGGGCGAGCTCTGCAGCATGCGTTCAACTGCAGATAATTCGTCGTGTGGCATAAATTTGACAGAGAGACATTCTCGAGGGGATCCTAATGCTTCACGTAGGTGTCTGTTAGCAGAACTGCCACGTCGGCGTTCGTGTGCTCGGTTTCACACGCTGCCGGAGTGGATTTCAGAGGCCACGAAGAATGAAGCACATGGCTGAGATCTCCTCTTCCAGGTACATCAACGGACCCTGGGACTCGCAAACTTTTGATCAAGTTAATCACACATTTTCATTATTGTCCTTCCAGCTAATTCAGCCTAATCCTAAGTCAAGCTACGCTCCAATGTCATGTGTATCAACCATAGATCATAGATTTAAACATCGATTTCTATTTTTTAGAAGGCTTTCTTATGAAGCTCTGGAAAGCCGGTTTGCTTTGGAAACAAGAGCGCCGCTCGGAGCCCGTGCCAATAAAAACATCTGAAGGAAACCATAGTAGCGCAAAGCAACACACGGACAAAGAAAGAGCACGGGTCTGGCGCTAAGTTCCGACATTTGGAAGTTAGAGCCAGTGCCGTCCTCTTTGTCTGTCCTTCTGTTGCTTTACAATTTTTTTCATTTGGAAGTAATGAACCAACTAGCCCAAGAAAACGTTTGCTAAGCAGTAAACGCAGTTGCTCATCCGTTTCGGGAGAGCCAAACTGCACCTCGTCATACTTCGTATAAAGTTCATCACGGACTCGTCATCGATGATAGTGGCAAGCTAGCTAGATATGTGGCGAAGAGGCATGTAGGGAAGGGTGTTTCAGCTCATCTAACGTGAAACCTGAGCAGGGGCGAAGCATACAGTGTGCGCCGGTGTTTCCCACAGCAAAATTTTTACTCTTTACTGCTTTGCTCGCCAATTGTCCACAAACGCACCATCTCTTGCACATATGTTTCGAGAAGTGTCGTTTCAAATAGATGACTTTACCGCAGAGATTCACGTTCGTGTCTCTGGTTTTAGATAAGAAACTTGAGCGCCTTGGTAAATTTCATCAGGCATTCTGACACCACTGTTAAGCTAAACATAATGTTTTAGGCTGTAACGACGAATCTGTAACTCATAATATGCATGAAGCGGAGGGGAGTAGTGGGGTTTATCCAAACTGGCGCATACCAGTTTATGATAGACCGTGACTACGACACGAGACGCCGAGAAACCGAGACCATGACGACGACATAACACGTTGACGAGCCGTGACGCTGAGGTAATTCACCCCTAAAACGCAAATGCTGATAATAAATAAATGTGTAAGGCATCGAGCGATTCAACATATAGATAAGCCTCGGCATAGCGGGCTGACAAGTAAGATACGAAACGCGAACACTTAGCGCATTTCGGTATTTGTTCGATTCACTGCTTCTACACGCCTTTCCTTTATACGTGTTGATTGCATATCTTAAGCATGTGCTGGTTTCAATCTCGCGTATAGCCTTTCTTTCGTATCTAACATCCAGAACAAAAAAAAAGTCCATGAACAATACTGAGGAGGAGGGAGGGGAGAAGTGACTAAGCAAAGCTAAAGTACAGTGATTTTTTTTTTCAGTACCACTTTGAACTTCTTTCTCACAGAGCGTGAAACCCTAGGTAGAGGGTCGTGCGTTAAATGAGCCCTGAAAATGAAGCAAAGCCGCTTGCTTCCGTGTTACAGCGCACAAAAAGAGCAGTCGCACGACGGAGAAGCTTGTCCAACGGAAGAAGCTGAAAGGCGTTATCTCGGCTGCTGTAATTGCGCGCTGAACCTCCGACGTGCCTACCTCCTGTAGCATTCTTCTTTCTTTCTTCTTCGAGTTGTATTATCAGAGCTGCTTTGTGCAAGGCTGTGCTGTCGGCGCCGCACCCTCTTTGCTATTAACTCTACCCGCCAGTCGTGTTTGTGTGATAGTTCGAGGCGTCTTGTTTACTTTGAAAGATCCTGCCAAGAAAGTGCTACTTTTTTTCCCCTCTTAGTCTTTAGGGGCCGCTCCTGAAGAAAGAACAGTTTTCCCAAGTAAAACTTAGAACAGAGATAATTTTATTGTGATTTAATCGCAGCGTTTCCTGAGATTGTATTACGTACGTACATCTCCTATAGTATAGTGCAAATGCAGCTGACGTTAAATAAAACGAAAACTCTAGTGCTGGGTGCTGGAGTTTGGCTCTCGAGCGTTGATGACATACTTTCTTTGATTTTTAGATGTTTAAGCGATTTACCTATACCGAAAAAAAAAACACCATTTACATTTCGTTTTACCTCTCGAAATCTTCGAAGCGTCCAATCTAAATAGAATAACGCTACTTCGTGCTCTTATCAAACTGTCATCTGCTCCTGACGGTAAAGCACGTGAATTCGAATTGGTGGGGATTGAGACTTTTACTGGTTGAACCTGTGCCCAGAAAAAAAAAAACATCTCCACGAAGAGAATGATAACGAGTGGGCGAAGCTAGGTCCTAAGGTCCATATGTCTACGTTGAAGTCGCCGACTAGTATTAAGTTTGTGCTTGTAGGTGTTTATATTGTTCTGTCACAATTATGAGTGTTGTTCACCTATTGCAAACATTTTTTTATTCACATACACAAATATGTGTCGCCTATAGCAACGGTTTTCTAACCACCATGACAGCGGACAGTGAGCGTCGACGACAAAGCTAGGTCCCAAAATCCATAATGTGTACGTTGAATTCGCCGACTAGTATAAAGAGTTTGTGCTTCTATTTGTTTTATATTGTCACGTTTTGTTTGTTTTTCTTTTAACAATTTGTTTACGGCGCAGGTGGTTTTTTTCACAGCTGCGTAGCAGCTGTTGTGATACGAGTGTGGACGCCAGTACATCAAGGATACCGGACAAGCCTAGACTCTAAGGAGGTTCGCCCCTAAAAAAGTAACTTTAATAGAGGAATGTAGCAGTGAATACAATCGTTGATAATGTGATTGCTGGTAAACATTTCGGATTTTGAACATGCCTGATAGATCCTTGCACCGTTATCGCAGGTGCTGGCGTTGGCTCCAGAACAAATTTGACCACTCATGTTGTGCGTGTAACCTTTAACAGAGAGGCAAGCGTGAACTTTGCCAAACGTTCGCGACGCAAGCTGCACCGAGTGGGGTAACACTTTTTGAGGGTTAAAACTGATCATATAAATTAAGCAAACAAGCATGCTTGGCAGTAACGCTACAATCATATTGTTATGGTGCGACAAGGGCATGAACTAGTCCGGTGCTCGCAGAAGACGACGAGTAAACGGGAAGCGCTTGCGCGTGGGGTTCATCAGCCATATTGTTTGGCTGACGATCCACTGTGTAAATAAATCTAAGTCTCACCTCCGTTCACAATATTGTCCTGACGTTTCTTTTCCTTTCTTTTTTTTTACGTCGCGTCAATGAAAGTTCGCATTAACATTTATCGCTGGTGAATAATGCGAGGTGCCCAGGAAGAAATTTACAGAAGACCCACCAAATAACTCTGTTGGATAGGAGAGTGTAGCGCCGTGCTGTCAGAAAAAGTCTTTTATCATCATTTATCTGCGCCCCCCCTTCTACTCGTAGTGGTCATATACAGCTACCTGTAAAGCTACGCTATAGACTACAACACAGCTAATTCCAAGCGTCGCGCCATATTTGGACGCGCGTCACGCCATCTATCGCAAACGTGACGAAGCGACCTTCCTGGACTGCCAAGCCAGCAGACGCTACACAGAGCAAACGCTAAACTTCCGAAAATCAGTCCCCCCCGGAGAGCCCGTTTCACGTTTGCTCTGGCCTGGACATTTTCGTTGCTTTTATTGGAACATCAAGAAAACCTTGCTTGTGCAAGTCCACAATGTGTACATTACGTGCTGAGCAGGCCGCGGAAGCAACCTCGTGAAGTACGTACGCTGTCACATTCATTTGCAGAAAAACGTGCTCACTGTACTACGTGTGGATTGTGATTGTAGTGCAGCTCGCGAAAGAGTGTAACGATATTTTGTTGCCGCATATTTTAAGTTGCGCACAGCATTTTGTGGAAGCTCATCATATCCACATGCATGACGTCATAATAAGAGTAGGCTATGCAGGAAGTTTGACGGAACGTCATGTTTGTTTCATGAGCGCTCGTACAGTAATGCGTCTTGCTCACAAAAGCCTCCTATCAGAGAGTATCACCTGCAGTATCGTTCATCGATCCCTTTTGAAAGCTATCTCCGCTATTTTGTTCCTGTAACTATGATGGTTTACAAGCGTCACTATCCAACTCTTAGTTAAGCTGATATTGAAATGGACAGAATCCCGCTGTCTTTCATTGAATGGGTGCTGTGTAAATACGCCAAAATTGTGCTGTTTGAGCTAGCGCTACCCCTGCGTCCGCGAAGTAAAGGACTTTGGTGCAAGTATTGTTTTCTTACCTACCGATATGTGTATTCTGTGCAGCTGGATGTCTTGTGTCCAAATTCATTTGGGGACATCGAACACTGGAATGAAGACACGACGTTCTGGCCAGCTCTCCAGGAACATTGCACCATTTACTACCACTTCAAGACGAAGGCGTGGCGTGTAATCTTGAAGGCGTGGATCGATGATATCGAAAGCATGAAAGCTTAATACTGCGTTGAGAGTGGCAAAGCATGCAGCTTGCTTGTGCTTGAAAGCACTACCTTGCACTGCATTTTCGTCGAAGGAAACGCTGAAAGGTATTAATTGCACCCCCGCACAAAGCTTGCGTCTGCCTTCAACCCAGCTGCGTGCCACGCCAATGAGGTTCGTAAAATGAAATAGCTGGGCATCAGGCTAGAATACACGCAGCCAGTGTACTTACTCGCGCACTTTCACTTGGCTCCTGGTTTTCTGTTTGAATTACAAGTATCCGCTCGCAGTGAAGCTGTAAAGACTGCACCGGCACGATTCCTATGGAGCGTCGTGCTCGTCGCGGGAAGCGCCAGGGGCGTAGCCAGAAATATATTTTTTTCGTGGGGGGGGGGGGGGGAGCACCTTCTTGATTTTGGGGGGAGCGCGCCTCCTTGAAATGGTCATTTTTCGCTCTGTATGCCACGGCGAAAAGAAATTTCGGGGGGGGGGGGGGGGGGAGGCGTGCCCGATGTGCCACCCCCCTGGCTACGCCACTGGGCAGCGCTAAGTAATATCCTCGTGCTTTACTGCTCGTTTTGGCATCCAAAGACGACGCAGTAGTGCTAAGACAAGCTCTTATACGCGGCAGCGTCTGAGCGGTAACTTCTTCGCACCTTAAACCTTCGGAGCTGCAGCTTGCCTTGTTTACTCGGCGCAACCCATGCGTGCCGTGGCAGTCCAGCGTCTGGGTGCGAGAGTATCCGCTCGGCTGGCCAGCAACCTGGGTGCGAGAAAGGTGTGCTCTGGTGTATACCTTTGTAGTCCACGGTGACGTACATTTTGCTACCTTTGAGCCGTGCTCACGCAAGGGTTGCACAAAATAGTTCCTTTTCCTTCTTTCATAAACCACTTCTTACTCAGATCCTCGCAGTAAATCAACGAGGTTAAAATGATGGCACATCTTACGACTTCTAAAAACATTATTATTGTTGGCGATGTTCTCAAATTGAAGAAGTAAAAACGAAACAGCCAAACGCAATGAAGTATAAGCACTTTCGCCACATCTGCGATCTCTTTCGCTTATATTGCCCGTTTCGCATTCCTTGTGGAATTCCCAAAACTCAGGCGATTTTCTCATATCGCTGATACTACTACTCCACGCAAAAGGCGTTTTAAACTGACTCTTTGCAGGCCCAGATTCTGTTGAGTTGTTCGTCATACTCTGTACCACAGAACATGACGAGCCAGGCTTTTTGTATGTCACTAGTTATGTTCCTTCTATTGCATTAAATTGCTTTTTTTCGTTTCGCACTATGAAGCTTCGTGCCTTAGGGTGAAATGCGTCAGTCTCGATTACACAGCGCAAATATGCATATCATCAAACGCTTTTTTTTAGCAATCTCATAAATCGTAAGAGTGGCTTACGCAGCCCGGCTGCAGTTCCAACAAAAGTGGGGAAGAGAGAAGGGCCAAAACAAAGAAAGTTAAAGCTAGATATGCCGCGATGTCAGCAATAAACGCTACCTCGCGACGCTATGGTATCAAAATAAAGCAAGGATCTTTGAAGTTCTGTTCCGTTGCCAATAAATTGGCGCCGACACCCCCGTCTCAACATCAACACGTCTACGAAGAAAACGCACCCTAAGGCTGAAGGCCTCTTTCTGAGTGGCTTGGCTCTCCCGTGAACTAAAAGCAATATGTGCTTCTGAAAGAAGGAAGATCAATGCAAAAGTTTCTCACCCAGTGGTCGCATACTGTGTAACTCCACATGTATACACACAGTGTTTTTGTCATTGTAGCTAAATAAAAAAGAAACTGCGCAACTCTATTAAAACAACGCCCGAGCGGCCTAAGAAAGAGGATGACGACAGGGAGCTATATACGAGTGAACGCGAAGCTCATTGTCTGGCGCTTCTTCTACCGCATTAACGTAATTTTTTCGTTCTGCCTTTTTTATTGCGATAGCAATTATAGGGACACCCTCGGCTGATTTTCGCCGTCGCCCTTTGTCGTTGCCGTCGCCGTCATGTCCCGGATATGTATATGTATGTGTATATATACAAAAGGCACAAAGAAAAATAAATCAGTAGAAAAAAAAATTTTAAAAAACCACCTTAACGGGGATTCGAACCAGCGACTCCTCGCTCCGCAGCCTGCAGCGCTAGCCAACACAGCCATGCTCGTTTTTTTTCTTTATATCCGGTTGGATGTCACACACACGGGGACAAGAAAATTATATTGCAATACACGAGAAACATACAAGACATGAATGACACAACCAAAAAAGACACAACAAACGCTACCTGTCGCACGAAGGGGTCAGAATGTACTTTAACGTGTTAAAACAATGAAAGTAGCTCCAAATGCAAAAATATTCTTTTTTAAATTACGCACCGGCACACTTCCAGTAAGAACCTTTCTAGAGGAACGAGGTTTTTTTATGCCATGGGGATCCGACTGTCTAATCTGTAATCAACCGGAAACAATTGACTACGTTTTTCTACACTGTTGGGAGGGGATATACTTTTGGGATGTTTTGCAGAGGACAATCAAAAAAAGAATTTCTGTTAGACCCTCATGGAATCAGGTATTTAGTGGTAGAGAATGACGACGAATTACCATTCGACTTAATCATGA
>JALIZH010018704.1:0-50109 GCA_030522465.1 Rhipicephalus appendiculatus | reverse complement strand
CAATATTTGTAACATCGGATTTACGCCACCATAAGGAATTATGGCATGATGAAAGATTCATATTTAGGACTGTGCAGCGCTAACAAAAAAGACGAGGGACAGAAGAAGTCCACGAGACATGCGCTGACTCACAACTAAATTTTTTTCCGAAAAACACGAACAAGTAAACAAGAAGGTATCGTCCTAAATATGAATCAATAGCAACTGGTCAAAGATGCTGTGCAATACCGGGTGAGGTTCACTGAGCACTGCAGGTTTTGTGAACTTCACCTGGTATTGAACCGCCTTTCTTGATCATGCGATGATCAAGGGACAAGCTCTCGTAAACTGTTCTTGAGTTGTCTCTTGTCTCTAGATCAGTTGCGCGACGCTTTTAACCCTTAAACGCCTGCAGAATGCATTGGTGAGTACAACTAAGGAATAACTGAATTGCTGTCTCAAAGCCGTGCTGTTTGACGTGTTTACCTTTTCGAGTGGTTCGCATTTGCCGTCGTGGTTTTCCATGCGTCCAACGAGAACACCGTTTTTCTCCACGGCGTCAAGTACAAACGAAGTGCCATTGTCAAGGCTGCACAGCACCCCCCAATGCTTGAACGCGCGCCACAATGCATCGCAGCTGTCCGCCTTGCTCGCTGAGAACCAAGGCTTCCATTTCCTGCTGGACGGACGTTTCCAATCCACCAAGTCCACTTTGCACTCGGGTTTCTGCTCTTTATGCTGTATTTCACGAATGCCGTTTGGCAAGTTAATGCCATTCGACTCAAATTCCTGGAAGGAGGTCATTAGGCTTTGTTAAATTTTATTGCCAACAACAAGATCATGCACTGTTAAAAAAATTACACCATCTCCCGCTAAAGGGAACCATGTGTAGATGTGAAGCAGCGGGCGCTAACGCTTACACTGGCGGTGGCGTTGACGCTGGCCCTATCGCAGCGTTGCGCAGGAGAGAAAACTGAGGAGGCGCAAAGCACGCAGTGATGGAGCGGTGTTTCCTACTGGAACATGCCAATCGCTGCTAATGGGCAATGAGAGACAGAAGACTCCGACTGGACACAGAGACCCGCACTCCGCTTTTAGTTAACGCGCACGCTGCGAATTTTTATTGTTCAACAACGCACAGGAGAAATCTTCCACCGGCACCACCTTGGAGGTCAAGATCCATTGCCATATATACGGGATGGCCAGTGAACGGTTGTGCAGCGCGAGCAGTCGGTTTTTTTCAACCAAGAAACTCGCTAGCAGACGCTGCCTGCGTCGGCGTCGCGAGGCGAGAGAGGGGGAAGCGGAGGAGAGGAGAGAGAGGGGGGTGACACGCATGCGCAGTGGGAGTGTGAACGCCGTGGGCAGGGATGCGTAGAGGAGAGGGGGAGCGTAGGAGAGGAGAGAGAGGGCGGACGCGCATGCGCAGCGGGAGTTAGACGCCGCGGGCAGGGGATGGAGAGAGGGGGAGTGTAAGAGGGGGAGAGAGGAAGGGAGGCGCATGCGCAGTGAGGGTGTGGCTGCCGTGGGGAGGGATGCCTAGAGGAGAGAGAGGGGGAGAGGAGGTTTTTTATTTTTATTTTTTCTTTAACTGTTTGCGCATGCGCAGTAAGGGTGGGCACGCGGCACACCACCACCACCACCACCACCACCACCACCACCACCACCACCGGATTAAGCTTCGCCATAAGATGCTTCACATCTAAAACGGATATTTTTTTTTCACCTCAAGCAAATGTTTAACGGATGCTTTCGATGATGGAACTGAGCTTGTAGCCATTTGGTGGTGGAGTAGCTTCGACGAAACAGTTCATCTAAGCAGCCATCAAAGCAATGTTTTATTGGTGCAAGCCTGGGGAGGCACAAAAGAAATGACGGGAATGACCATGTTGCCAGTTATTCTATGGATGTCGAGGCGAAACCTTGTTTGAGCGATGCCGCCTCTTGTCACTTCTAACACAACAGAACGCTTTTTAAAGGGGGCCCCTGCGACCCAATTTGAGCATGTCTTTTTCGTCTGTTTTTATGATGCTGCGGAATGCGCCGATATCGTTGCGCAGATGGCAACACCGAAATCAAGAATGTTATAATTTTATTTCACGGAATAAACTACCTTGATTTCGCACTATGGCGACAAATATCGCCTATTTTTGTTAAGAGAAGTGACGTCATGTCATGTGACAGTGACGCGACTGACGACATAAGCCTTTCGTTGTTGATTGGCTTGACCCGATAAGTAGCGTGCAGTATTCATATGGTGGTAGCTACGCCATATGAGTGAAGGCTAAAAACAATAAATACCCTTTCTATAGTTTCTCAGAAGGAAATCATTTCATTTTTTAAATGATGTGTTTTCAGAACGACGGACACGACACTTAGCCGGCGAACGTGGCTATTGCAGGCTGTTTTTTTTCTTTTTGAAGTGCTGGCACGCTAGGATCATTCATTACACAAGGTTTTCGCCAACTGCGGTGCGACACCTCTAATCAACAAACGCAGCCGGCCCAGAAGCAGGAAATAAGTTAATACTGAGAAGGTTTGTGAGCACCCCTTTCTTTTTTCTCTATAGCATATTTCCTCAAGAATGAATTCTAACCGCGTATTTCGCTGTAAAAATGTTCGAGTTTTTCCTGATAAGCGATAGACTGCCACGGTCAAGGCGCAGACCTTGCGAAGGCTTCTAGAACAATAGAGAGATGATAGAGGTAAAGAAATGCTCCAAAGAAGGGTAAGTTGGCTTATCCAAGGTCTACTTCTACCACCACGACGCATTGAAAGAGTGGCAAGAGGAAGTGGGCTGAGAAAGAAGTAGGAACGGGACAAGAAATCGGATAATAAGTTATGTGCGCCCATTAAGAACAGCGTTCATCGCACCATCGGAGGCCACTACAGCGACATATTGCGTTTGCAGAGTCGAGTAATGCTCTTATGCATTCGAGCACAGGTAAAAGACAGGGACCATGTATGGTTCTGTAGCCCTGTGTGAAATTGTGCACCACCTTTTCTCCATGCCGGCGCAGGTGTCGCTTCATAAGAGAGCGTCTATATTATCGCCGGCATCACGCTATCGCAAATCCTTAGCATTTCCGAAATGCGAAGCATTTCGTAGCGAACTGCAGGCATTATAAGCGTTTCTATCTATCTATCTATCTATCTATCTATCTATCTATCTATCTATCTATCTATCTATCTATCTATCTATCTATCTATCTATCTATCTATCTATCTATCTATCTATCTATCTATCTATCTATCTATCTATCTATCTATCTATCTATCTATCTATCTATCTATCTATCTATCTATCTATCTATCTATCCGCTTACATCTGGGTGCTCTCGTTCTAGGCTCCTTAACTTGGTCTAGGCCTTAATTGGTATAGGAGGGTAAGAGGGCCTGAGGAATATGACTGTGTGGTCATGACATCTATGACGTGAAAATTCAGTCACGTATGTCATCAAAGCATTTCCTCCCGATGCGTGTATCACATACCCATATACCATGGGTCACGGTATGCGGGTACGCGCCACAGGAGATTGACAAATTATATCTACCCAGGAATGGCGAGAACAGACATTAGTAATTTCAATGCGGAAGCGTTAAGAAATACGGACATCGGCAGCGTTGACCAAATGCATATAAAGAATAACAATCGAGAACCGAGCGGGAATCGAGCCCAAGCATTCTGGTGGACAGTCACGTGTTCTACCACAGAGCCATGCCAGGTCAAGAAGCTGATTTGGAAAAAGACCCTGTGCAAGCGTATTGTCAGTCGAACGTCATTTGTAGTTGCAGTGCTGGCTATCTAATTTTATAACAAAGCAATAAGCATTACATAGTTACACCTGTCATGCAGGCGCGATGTGGAGTTAACGACAATTGTGCTTCCAATGTTGGCTCCGCTTTTATTGCAGTATTATAAACATTGCACTTGTATTCCTATGATACAGAAAGCTATATTCAAGCGTTGCTCGACATCGGAAGAACACGATAGCGAAAGTTACGTATGATATTTAGATCATCGCATCGTAAAAGTGCACTTCATTTCGATGATACTAACATCTGTGCTGTAACGTGAGTTCCGACGTTACATCAGGCCATAAATTACCCTTTAACCACCGGTATCGTCGGCGTTCTTGGTTATACCATAATGTGCACACAGCTACTACAGTTACAAAAACACTTCGCTTCACCTAATATCGCTTGGCTCAAAGCAAAAAAAATGCAGCCTAGATAGTCACTGGCCGGCTGCTTCGCATGACACCGGTTCCCACACAGCGTGGGGTCGGTCAATTTCTTTCATTTTCTGTCGCAATACAATTTGTCCTTGCTTTGAAAACCTAACGACCTTATGAACGTTGTATACTTGAGCATGTTGCTGCTACAAATATAATATACGTGCGAGAACATTGTACCCGTACGTGTACAAATGTAGCACATGCTCGAAATAATATTGCACGGCAAGAACAGTTCTGAAATGCACGCTGAAATAGTTTTTTTTATGAATATTTGCTCAGTAACATGCTGTTTTTTTTTGTTTTTTTTGTTTTTTTGTAAATGACAACGGAATTTCAGCTAGCCTCATGCTCAGGAGTCACATGCATTGACCACGATTCCGTTTTTGTAAATTTTTTACGTGTATGAAAGCGAGATGAAATAACAAGAATGAAAAATGGAAATTGCTGATATTGAGAGAGTTTTCTTTTTTAGTAATATAAGTGTAATATAACTAATCGTTACGATCACGCATTTCTTTCCTAAAATTTGACCGCATTTAATTGACTAGCACTGTTATGTGTTGTCACTCCGCCCAAGCCAAAGTTCACGTTACTGTAACGGTAAGGAGCCAGACAGTCAATGGAGTAAATATTGGGTTTAGGGTAACCAGCAGAAAGAACTGTACGGACAATTCACCTTCGTATTGCAATGACAAAAGGAGCATAACGCCAGCCGTTGATAATATGCTCTTTTATGAAACGCTCAGTGCCTAATACATGTATTGTCCCACATTTCAGCGTTTATCGCTGGTGCTCAAATAGGTCCCGTATCTATTGCCTACACAGCTTTTAATAACGCGTACTTATACATTTCATGCGCGACTTGCGCTGAACGATAAACTGTGTGACAGTTTTTATCAGCAAAATCCGGTCACATCGAGCCAAATGATAAAGTGCGCAGGGTTCTTTAAAGCTCATAACATGTTCTACGTTATCAGTGAAAGTATTGTCACGTGCTCATGACGTCGACGAAGGTAGCAGTCGGTAGGTCCAAAGTGAAACTGTTTATTTGTGCCGAACTTGTGGCCGGGAAACGGAAAGACAGATTACAGCGATACATACTGAAATGCAAATAGACGCAAACCTTCGAGGAAGAAAATTAGAGGCAGAACAGAAAGGGCGTCACTCGCAACTAACTTTATTCTCAGAACATCAGCTACTTTAATAGCCGCAGCAACCATGCGCGCGCACATCACCTCACGTGCTCGTCAAAATACACTCGATAAGATTGACAAGAAATGACAAAAAAAAAAGACGATTAAACGAAAAAAAGATTCGAAGAAATCAAACTCACCACCACGCAGAGCAACAGAAGTGTCACTAACACATGTATCTCCCTTCTTTTTAATGTAGTAAGCTTCCATGATTTCACGCGCTAATGTGTCATTACTCTTTCCAAGAACGGAAACACTGGAAAACCCGGGCTCACACTTACAGGAACCACAATGCACCGGCAAATGTGCCGAAAGTTTATTTTTCACGGAAAGTCCATGCTCCCTAATTCTGTCATTTATGCACCGGCCTGTCTGGCCGATGTAAACCCTACCGCAACTAAGCGGGATCTCGTACACCACGCCAACCGAGCAGGCGACATACGGCCTTGCGTGCCTCTTCCCACACGGGGAGGGCCTCGGTGCAGTCGAAATTCGTGGGCACAGGCTCGCCAACTTGCGGGGCGCCGAGAATACCATAGGTACCTTGTACCTGTTAGCCACATTCTTAAGGTTGTGAGCAACCTTGTGCACATATGGCATAACCATGGGCCTTTGTTCCATCGGCTGCCTGTTTCTTCTTGATCCCTTCAGTTTTTGAAGGAGGGTTTCAGAGACTGCAACAACGACAGAACTAAGGTAGCCAGCTGAACACAGCCGCATGACCTGATTACTGAAACTTTCCTGCATTCTATGCGGACAAGATTTTACCAGTGCTCCTTCCAGGCACATGGAAGCAACGGCCCTCTTGACAAGTTTAGAATGCGAAGCATCAAACGGTAGAAGTGCCTTGGCTGAACGCGGACAATATGCCCAACATATGTGCGTCTCCGAGAAAGTGAGACTCAGGTCTAAAAATTGCAGCGCGCTGCCAACAGGAAGTTCATGCGTGAAAACAAGTCCCTTGGCATTGTGTCTAAAAAGAGCTAAAACCTCATCCACTGAGTTAGTGGTTGTCAAAGAAGGGTTAGCTTTAAAAACGACTAAAAAGTCATCTACATACCTAAAAATCTTCAGCTTCGCATCGTCAATAACCTGAGCCACATCTCTGTCAAAATCCGCTAAAAATATGTTACATAGGACAGGCGCCACTCATGAACCTATGCAGATCCCTTTTCTCTGAATATAAAACTGATTATCGTGACACACGAACGTCGAGCACAGATAAAACTCGAGCAACGTCATAAAGTTGTCAAGGGAAATGCCAGTAGCGCTCTGAAAGGCAAGAACACCATTCTGCTCAATGCAGTTTCTAACCACTAAAAACAACTCTGCGTGGGGAACCGAATAAAACAAATCTTCAACGTCAATAGAAAATGCATTGCCACCATCGTTTAAGCCTATTAAGAACTGCGTAACATCATTTGACTTCTTAACAACAAAAGGATCATCCACAACAAGCGCATTGAGATGCTTCGGTAAAAATTTGCTAACATTGTGTTGCCACGAATCCCGTTCGCTAACAATACACCTGAATGGCATGTCGACCTTATGAGTTTTTACACTGAAAAACACAGACAGCGCGGCTCGCTTTGAGGAACTGATTGCTTTTGAGAGTTTTTGAAGCCCCAGATCGTTGCACAGCAAAATCGCCTTAGCCTTAACCTTGTTCAGCTGTGTCTTCCCTTGGGTAAAGTTCTTGTCTAAAGCTTGCGCCGCTTTTGATGCTTCGCATTCTAAACTTGTCAAGAGGGCCGTTGCTTCCATGTGCCTGGAAGGAGCACTGGTAAAATCTTGTCCGCATAGAATGCAGGAAAGTTTCAGTAATCAGGTCATGCGGCTGTGTTCAGCTGGCTACCCTAGTTCTGTCGTTGTTGCAGTCTCTGAAACCCTCCTTCAAAAACTGAAGGGATCAAGAAGAAACAGGCAGCCGATGGAACAAAGGCCCATGGTTATGCCACATGTGCACAAGGTTGCTCACAACCTTAAGAATGTGGCTAACAGGTACAAGGTACCTATGGTATTCTCGGCGCCCCGCAAGTTGGCGAGCCTGTGCCCACGAATTTCGACTGCACCGAGGCCCTCCCCGTGTGGGAAGAGGCACGCAAGGCCGTATGTCACCTGCTCGGTTGGCGTGGTGTACGAGATCCCGCTTAGTTGCGGTAGGGTTTACATCGGCCAGACAGGCCGGTGCATAAATGACAGAATTAGGGAGCATGAACTTTCCGTGAAAAATAAACTTTCGGCACATTTGCCGGTGCATTGTGGTTCCTGTAAGTGTGAGCCCGGGTTTTCCAGTGTTTCCGTTCTTGGAAAGAGTAATGACACATTAGCGCGTGAAATCATGGAAGCTTACTACATTAAAAAGAAGGGAGATACATGTGTTAGTGACACTTCTGTTGCTCTGCGTGGTGGTGAGTTTGATTTCTTCGAATCTTTTTTCGTTTAATCGTCTTTTTTTTTTGTCATTTCTTGTCAATCTTATCGAGTGTATTTTGACGAGCACGTGAGGTGATGTGCGCGCGCATGGTTGCTGCGGCTATTAAAGTAGCTGATGTTCTGAGAATAAAGTTAGTTGCGAGTGACGCCCTTTCTGTTCTGCCTCTAATTTTCTTCCTCGAAGGTTTGCGTCTATTTGTATTTCAGTAAGCATGTACCAACTAGCCCAACAAAACGTTTTATTAAGTTACAGCGATACACACTGGCACTGATAGCGGCGAACAGAGCGTCGGCCATCGATCAACTGAACTTCGCTGGAACGCGCCGGCTTTTATAAACCACGCATCGAACATTCTAGCCTTATCAGTAGTAGTCGCGCAAACTCTGGAATAATCTTGAGTGTTAGCGTCTTGCGTGCAATCTTAACAAAACGATCTACTACAACCGAGAAGCTTCAGGAACAAAACTTGGACCATCTCCCCGAAGGGAACCGTGATGGGATGCGAAGCAGCAGCGGTGCGCACGGCGTTGACCCGGTTGAAACGGGCGTCGACGCGGGTGCTGGAAGAACGGTTTGAAGCGAAACTCGGTGTAGCGTTTACTCGAGTAAACGTTTGTTTGAAACGCAATGACACGGGAGGCGGGTCAGAGTTGTTGCGAGCGGGCGGAGCAGCCGGCAGCTGCGGGCGCTGCCGCGAGCCTCCTGCGGGTGAGGGAGAGAGTGACGTCAGCGCGCACCTGCGAGGGAAGCGTGCGAGGGGGAGCGTGACCTACTTGGCAACGCTCCAACAACTACGGCGAGGGGAACGCGTTGCCGCGCATTCGTACGGACTTACTTAACGTACGGCGTTACACACGTGATTCAAATAGCTGCTTCGCACCTAATAATGCGCTGTCGGCGCCGAGTACTGCTGATAGTCTGTGTGGGCGGAAATCGAATACAGTAAAAGAACCGCGCGGGGCAATGCCCCCTCTGAAAAGACATCGTCCCGATGCTTAGAACAGAACACATGGGAAAAATACATGCAACAAAATAACGACAATAAATCAAGAAAGTTCAATGAACAATACGCACAAGCAAGAAAGTCCAATGAAAAAAAAAAAGTACAGTCCTCAGGTTCACTACCGCGCGTAAAACTGCTTGAGGCGCTCGACATGGACGACTTCAGGTCGCGCACGCCGCCGTTGAGAATTCGAAATGCCGTCGGGGACAACCTTGTAGTCGAGTGTGCCGAGACGTCGAAGCTCCATATACGGTCCGAAGTATCGTGGCAAAAGTTTTTCACTTAGTCCACGTCGTCGTATCGGCGTCCACACCCAAACGCGGTCGCCGGGCTGGTATTCCACGAAGCGTCGTCGAATATTGTAGCTGCTCATTCTTGATCAGCAGGTGGGCGAGCAGTGTTGCCAGGTTTGGCTATATATAGCCAAACCGGCTACAGAAAAAAAAATTTTGACGTCGACTTGGTCGAGTTGGCTATGTGGCTATATTTGGGCTACTGAAAATTGCCAACTTGGCTTTGTTTGGGCTATAAGTGGCACCGTCATGATCAAAGCTCCAGAGGTGACTCTCATCGAGTTGAAACAAATATCTAAAGGCGCATTCACATTTGGCCTTCAAGGAACTGATAGCGGCAAAATTCACCAGAAATACGCACATTTCGTCGCCCAAGTGAGTGGAATGTTGTGCTATGAGCACCCTCGGACTCTGACTGTTTTCGCCCCAACGACTGCGGAACGCCTTTCCACCTATCCGGAAGCCGCACTTTGGATGTGCTAGCAGATGAACCAAGTGATTTCAGGCTGCCATTTCAGCCTGGAGGGCACACAGTTGGATGCGTATTTGTATAGGTTCAAGCGGGCCTTTGTTTATCGAAGCGTTCTGCAACTTCCCTAGCGATTAATCTGATTTTTAATGAAATTGCAGTCGCAACGTGGGTAGTGGCGTATGCTGTAGAAGCTACGCAAGGTCAAGCGCATACGCTGCAAAGAATACTAGGCCGTGGTCGGGAATAATGAGATCACGCGTTTCACCCGATATCCGATTTCAGCGCTTATGCTCTCCGCTCGTGCTTCGCGTGATATCTCCGTTGACTGGAGCCAGTTTACACAAAATAATTTAATTCTTTACATGCCGCATTGATGGGCTACTGCTTACGGTGCTCGACTGCGGACCGAAGGTCGCGGGTTAGAATTCCGGCCGCGGCGCCTGTATTTCCAGGAAGGCAAAATGCTGCATAGGCCACTGTGCTTAGATAAGGTGAACGTCAGAGAACCCCAGGTGGCTGAGATTGCCAGAGCGGCGTCTCTCATAATCAATTTGTCATTTTCGGACTCAAAACCTCGACTATTCTTACTATCTATCACTTCCGCTGCTCTATTATTCACTACCGCAACAACATTACATTACACATGTATAAGTGGGCTTTTTTTTTAGTTTGCGGCGCTAAACTGAATTCGACACATGAACTGAATATTCACAGCGAAGGCGGCAAAGGCTCGTGGCTACGATCATAAAATTTGTCTTGGAAAGCACAACAGGTAATCCATGGCCCTGTTTTGCTTCACGAGTAATAAAACTCACAGGGTCCCTTGTGCATTCCCCTAAGACGACTCGAAGGCGAAAGCCATCTTCTTTTTATTCTCAGTCGACGTATAAGGGAGCAGGGAACACGAGCAGTGGCTTCACGCCAAGCGCCTTCTTCTTTTTCTTTTCTTGAGCTCGCGCGCTCTCCAGTTTTGTTCGTCGCCCAAAGGAGGGCGCTACAACGGCATCGGGTGGCGTTACGTCACACGACGTCACAATTTTTTCAGTCTTTGACGTCCCCGACGCCGCGGGGCGGTCGCCGCCGACGGTTAAATTTCTTTTTGATGAGGCATCTGAGGATTTCGCCTTAATACTGTAGAACTGGTGATAATTGGTCCTGTAGAACGCCTCGCATCGTAAGGTCACATTCCAAAAGCGAGGGGCTGGTGAGATGCAGCATGCGTTTTTTTTTTCGAATTAACGTGCTGTGATCGCATAAGGAAGCGCCTAATAGTGGTACTTTGACGTTCTTGAACACAAGCTGTTCGATACACTAACGACCGGTTGCCCAAGAAGGAACTGTAGTAGTCAAAGGTGAAAATGTAAGTCCACAAAAAAATTCAAATAAGAATGGCTATATTTGGCTACAAATATTTTCGCTCTTTTTTGTCTTTGGCTACATTTGGGCTACAGTTTCTCTGGCTTTTGGCTACGCCACCTCGTCCGACCTGGCAACACTGCGGGCGAGCTGTCGTGCTTCTTCGGCGCGCTGTAGGTAGGCGGTCACGTCGATGTTTTCCTCGTCGGTCACGTTTGGTAACATGGCGTCGAGCGTCGTTGCCGGGCTCCGTCCATAGGCCAACTTGTTTGGCGTCATCTGCGTCGTTTCTTGCACGGCCGTGTTGTATGCGAAGGTCATGTACGGAAGGATGGCGTCCCACGTCTTGTGTTCGACGTCAACGTACTTGGCCAGCATGTCGGCGATGGTCTTGTTTAGGCGCTCAGTCAGGCCGTTGGTCTGTGGGTGGTACGCGGTGGTCCGGCGGTGACTTGTGTGGCTGTATCCCAAGATCGCCTGGGTTGGGTCAGCCGTAAACGCCGTGCCTCTGTCGGTGATGAGAACCTCTGGGGCGCCGTGTCGAAGGACGATGTTCTCAACGAAGAACTTGGCTACCTCGGCGGCACTGCCTTTGCGCAGGGCTTTTGTTTCGGCGTAGCGGGTGAGGTAGTCGGTGGCTACGACGATCCATTTGTTTCCGCAAGGCCCCAGGACATCCATCCCGATCTGCTGGAACGGTCGCCGAGGAGGCTCGATCGGCTGAAGGAAGCCTGCTGGTATGGCGGGCGGTGTCTTCCACCGCTGACAGTCTCGGCACGTCCTTACATAGCGGGCGACGTCAGCGGCAAAGCCCGTCCAGTAGTACTTTTCTTGTACTCTTGCGAGCCTGCGGGAAAGTCCGAGGTGTCCAGCCATCGGGTCGTCGTGTAGTGCCTGGAGGACTTCTGGTCGCAATGCTCGAGGCACTATGAGAGGGTAGTTGGCTCCAATTGGCGAGAAATTCTTCTTTAAGAGAACGTCGTTTCGCAAGAAAAACGGAGCGAGTCCTCGCTTAAATGCGTTCGGAACAATGGCAGTCTTGCCTTCAAGGTACTCCACAAGGCCCCTGAGTTCCGGGTCGGCTCGCTGTCGTTCGGCGATGTCGTCAGCACTTATGGTTCCCAAGAAGAAGTCATCCTCCTGGTCGTCCTGCGGCGGCGGGTCGACGGGGGCGCGAGATAAGCAGTCGGCGTCGGAGTGTTTTCGTCCGGACTTGTAAACGACGGTGATGTCGAATTCTTGAAGCCTTAGACTCCATTTTGCGAGGCGACCTGAAGGGTCCTTCAAGTTAGCTAGCCGACACAAAGCGTGGTGGTTGCTCACAACTTTGAAGGGCCTGCCATAGAGGTAGGGGCGAAACTTTGACGTAGCCCAGATGATCGCGAGGCACTCCTTTTCTGTTGTGGAATAGTTGGCCTCTGCCTTGGATAGCCACCGGCTAGCATAACTGATAACCCTTTGCAGTCCGTCCGTCCTCTGCACAAGGACGCCGCCGAGTCCTACGGTGCTCGCGTCGGTGTGCACTTCTGTTTCGGCGTGTTCGTCGAAATGCGCGAGTAACGGAGACGTTTGCAGGCGTCGTTTTAGTTCTTGAAATACTTCCTCCTGCGGCGTTTCCCATTCGAACTCGACGTCGGTCCTGGTAAGGTTAGTGAGTGGCTCGGCGATGCGGGCAAAATTTTTGACGAACCGCCTGTAATAAGCACACAGGCCGAGAAATCGACGCACGGCCTTCTTGTCGGTGGGTGGCGGGAATGTAGCGATGGCGGCTGTCTTCTGCGGGTCGGGGCGTACTCCGGACTTGCTTATCAAGTGGCCCAAGAACAAGAGCTCCTCGTAGGCAAAGCGGCACTTTTGTGGCTTCAGGGTGAGTCCGGATATCTCGATTGCTTGAAGTGCAGCTTCAAGGCGCCGGAGGTGTTCGTCGAAGTTTGAGGAAAACACAACGACGTCGTCCAAGTACACAAGACAAGTCTGCCACTTCAAGCCGGCCAGTACGGTATCCATAACGCGTTGGAAGGTCGCGGGGGCCGAGCAAAGACCAAAAGGCATGACGTTGAACTCGAACAGGCCGTCTGGAGTTATGAAAGCCGTCTTTTCTCGGTCTCTCTCGTCGACTTCGATTTGCCAGTAGCCTGTCTTGAGGTCCATCGACGAAAAGTACTTCGCGTTGTGGAGTCGATCCAGGGCGTCGTCGTCTATCCGTGGGAGGGGGTACATGTCCTTCTTTGTGATCTTGTTCAGGCGACGATAGTCGACACAGAAACGTAGAGTTCCGTCCTTCTTCTTCACCAACACCACGGGAGACGCCCAGGGACTCTTGGACGGCTGGATTATGTCGTCGCGTAGCATTTCGTCGACTTGTTTCTTCATGGCCTCGCGTTCGCGCGTCGATACTCGGTACGGGCACTGTCGAACTGGTCGAGCACTTTCTTCTGTAATGATGCGATGTTTCGCGACTGGGGTCTGTCGAATTCTTGACGGCGCCGAGAAGCAGTCTTTGAATCGCAGGAGCAGGGCCTTTAGCTGGTCTTGCTTGACCTTCGGAAGGCTCGGGTTGACGTCGAAATCTGGTTTGGGACGTCGATTCGTCGAAGCAGGTTCGGTATCATCGGAGAGGGCGAAAGCTTGGCAGGTGTCCATGAATTTCTCGATGTGGGCGACCGTCGTACCAATGTTAAGGTGCCTATATTCGTGGCTGAAATTTGTCAGCAGTACCTTTGCTTTGCCATCACGCAACTCGGCGATGCCTCTTGCGACGCAAATCTGACGGTTTACAAGCAGGTGCTGATCGCCCTCGATGAGGCTTTCGAAGTCTGCGGGCGTTTCGGTGCTGACGGAAATTATGATGCTGGAGAGTGGCGGAACGGTCACCTGCTCTTCTATCAAGTTCAATGCATGGTTCCCTGGCGTCGCGTGGGGCGGGAGCGCGTTTTCTGAGGTTATGTTATCGACTCAGACCTCAGGTCCATGACGGCGCCGTGGTCACTTAGGAAGTCCAAGTATCACATCCCTGGAGCAGTGTTGTAGGATTACAAAGCTCGCAGGATAAGTCCGGTTATTGATGGTGACTCGCCCTGCAGACTCCAGTTAGCGTTACCAGGTGGTGTCCAGCTGTCCGGATTTCAGGTCCACTCCACGCGGTCTTTACTTTCTTCAGCTTGGCGGCGAATGGCCCGCTGACGACGGAATAGTCGGCCCCAGTGTCGACGAGAGCGGTGAAGTTGTGGCCGTCGATGAAAACGTCGAGGTCGCTAGTCCGTCGCCTTGCGTTCCGGTTAGGTCGCGGCGTCAGATCACGGGTCCGTCGATTTGTTTCGCCGCTTCCATGCTGCGTCGTCAGGTTTTCCTCGATCCACGAGGTTTCGTTAGCAGGGCTCTGTCTGCTTCGCGTCGCGTTCAGCAGTTGTCGTCGCGGCAGCGGCGTCGGCGGAGGATCTTCGGTCGTTCGACGTACAGCAACCGCACCTCCATCGGTTGCTGCCCTTAGTTTTCCGGATAAGGGCTCGGAGAGCGGCCTCGAGCAGGGGCGGCGTACTGCCTGCGGTACGGTGAGGTGTAG
Source organism: Rhipicephalus appendiculatus (assembly GCA_030522465.1). Taxonomy (NCBI): domain Eukaryota; kingdom Metazoa; phylum Arthropoda; class Arachnida; order Ixodida; family Ixodidae; genus Rhipicephalus; species Rhipicephalus appendiculatus. The sequence continues at coordinate 35,576 of JALIZH010018704.1, read as the reverse complement.
CGCCCTGGCGAAGGCGATCGAGAAGATCCTCGAGGCGTCCACTGCGCTCCTGCGAGGTAGTCGGCGATGTCGCGTGGTCGTTCACCCCGCTGTGGACACGGCGCGTCGATGGCGAAACCACGCAGTCCCATCTGGCGGTACTGGCAACGGCGGAAGGTGTGGCCAGCTTCTCCGCAGTGGTAGCACAGGGGGCGGTGGTCAGGGGCGCGCCAAACGTCGGTCTTCCTCGGAGCGGAACGCTGGCCGGTGGGTGGAGGGTATGGCGTCGGTGGCGGCGGTGTCTGCCGGCGGAACTGCGGTGGTGCGAAGTCTTCACGTGGGTGCGGTGGGGGGAGCGTCACGACGCGCTGCGGCAGCGTAGCTCATCGCTTGTGGCTCACGCTGCGCTGGTTCAGGTGCTCCAAGAACTTGCCGGATTTCCTGGCGCACGACGTCGGTGATCGGCTCCACCTGAGGCTGCGAAGCATGGCAAGAATTGGCGCAGCTCCTCCCGAACGATTGCTCTGATGGTGTCGCGCAGGTCGTCGGGATATAGCGCTTGAACTTCCCCGTAGGTCGTCGAGGGAATGCAGCGGTTGTACTGGCTAGTACGCATCTCCAGCCCCTTCTCGATCGTCGTGGCCTCCGAGACAAATTCCGTGACAGTCTTTGGTGGGTTGCGTACAAGGCCGACAAACAGGTCTTGCTTAACCCCCCGCATCAAGAAGCGAACCTTCTTTTCCTCGGACATGGCGGGGTCAGCGTGGCGGAAGAGTCGGGTCATTTCCTCCGCGAAAATAGTGACGCTTTCGTTAGGAAGTTGCACCCGTGTCTCCAGCAAGGTTGCAGCCCTTTCCTTTCTGACTACACTCGTGAACGTTTCCAAAAAAGTGCCGCGAAAGATGTTCCAGGTTCGAAGAGTGGACTCGCGATTCTCGAACCAGGTCCTAGCTGCGTCGTCTAGGTAAAAGTATACGTGGCGCAGCTTGTCGTCGGCGTCCCAATTGTTGAATGTTGAGACCCTTTCGAATGGCTCAAGCCAGGTTTCGGGGTCTTCACTTGGAGATCCGTGAAACGTCGGCGGCTCTCTGGGTGGCTGCATCACGATTGCCGCGGAGGGCACTGCAGTCTTCATCGTGCTTGTTGTCTTTGTCGCCGTGGCCCGGATCTTGTCGGGTAGGGGTCCGTATTCTGGTGGTAGACCTTGCTGCCTGCGGCTGGCTCGCTGCTCAGCGTTGATGTCGGTGTCCCCTTGGCGGTGTGGGCTTGGCTCACGGCTGGAGGGGGCGTTCGGTACATGGACCGGGAAGCACCTCCACCAGATGTCACGTGGTTGTGACGTCGACGAAGGCAGCAGTCGGTAGGTCCAAAATGAAACTGTTTATTTGGGCCGAACTTGTGGCCGGGAAACGGAATGTCAGATTACAGCGATACACACTGGCACTGATAGCGGCGAACAGAGCGTCGGCCGTCGATGAACTGAACATCGTTGGAACGCGCCGGCTTTTATTACTCACGCGTCGAACATTCTAGCCTTATCAGTAGTCGTCGCGCAAACTCTGGAATAATCTTGAGTGTTAGCGTCTTGCGTGCAATCTTAACAAAACGATCTACTGCAAGCGAGAAGCTTCTGGAACAATAAGGCGCGGTCTGCGCCGAGTACTGCTGATAGTCTTTGTGAGCGGAAACCGAATACAGTAAAATCACCGCGCGTGGCAGTATGAACCACTGTTAAAAGGAGAGGCACAGGAACGTCAGGACTGCGCGGAACTTGCAGCGCAATCATAGCGAAAGCTGAAAGAGCGGCCATTCCAGTGCCCGTTGTAAACACTTTTGGGCAACTACTAATGATACACTTGCAATATACACCATAAGGAGCAGTAGGAACACACATTTATTGAAACCAACAGTGTAGTTGGCTTGGCCTAGGATTGCCACGTGGGAACCCCATAAATTATCCCAATTTTAGCGAAGCAGGGAAGCACCCACTGAGTCACAATGATCTGAGAAGAAGCGAGGTACTCGCTGCACATTTGTGAGGCATTATGTGCATTTTGCGAGGGCCGTGGCTCATGACGATGAATAATTACGGCTTAGCCATTCGTAACCGCTGGAAACATTTGCACCGCCACTCCTTACTCAAATCGCATCCTGTGATACCTGGTTGTTGCATTACTCTTCCACCACGCTCTATTGCATCTGTTAAAGCGATTCCTCGCCCGACGGCGGTGGCGGACGACTGTATACTGTACCAAAATCGGCTGCTGTTGTGATCTGATAACAGTTTTCGCTGTATTAAATACTTACGCTTGAGAAACTTCCAGTGTTTCTACCGACCGAAAGTCACGAGATCGAATCCCGGCCGCGGCAGCCGCATTTCGGTGAAGGCAAAATGCCAGAGACGCGTGTGCTTACATTTAGGTGCACTTTAAGGAACCCCAGGTGGTCGAAATTTTCGAAGCAGTCCACTACGGCGTCCCTCATGGTCATATCGTGGCTTTGCGGCGTACAACGGCTGCAATTGCTGTTGCTAATGCAAATATTTTTCGAAAAGCTATCGTGCTACGTAGGTCGACTACGAACAGTATGCAGTCGTTTTAATAATAACAAAAAAAGCGAATTCGAGGTGAACCAACTTACGTGTGTTGAATTTTACAGTGCGTCTAAACTGTTCGTTCACTTTATATTCGTCCATATCAGGAAAGCTTAATTAGGTGCGAAAATTTGTTTTTTTTGAGCAGAAATATATTTTTTTGAAAATTCACAAATTGCGGCATTCGTAAGCACGGATATTTAGGTACCGCACCACACACGGCAGTAAATGTAAGCGAGAATGCTTTCTGTGTACGCTTTCATGATGTCGTAAGTTTAATGTAATACCTCTTGTTCAGTTTATATCATGCATGAGACAGATGGCGATTCTTCGACAGCACATAACACAGAGCTCGCATGTGCTCGTCTCTTCGGCAACACATCCACCAATGTCCACGTGAGAAGCGGGACTTTTCAAATAAATATGGAGCAATTAGAACTATATTGACTCTGTGGATGTGGGAAAATTTCAATGAGAACTTACAAGCACCGCAAGCAACTCGAAATTGAAACGCGTAACAGGTTCCAAGAATGGGCGAAAAAGTTATCATGAATACTTTTTTTTTTTTGATGCCACATGAAGACTTTTCAAAATCCAGGAGCCATCCTAACAGGCATTCTGATGTTTTATAGAACAATATGTGTTAAAAGACCACTCAATATAGTGCACACGTTAGACACCTCTGTAACATCACATCAGCAGCTGTTTACTGAAGTATGTGATACAAACTCGCCAGGTAAACGGTGTCTCATGATGGATGACTATCAAGATGCATTACGTTCCGTATTAGGGTAACTTCTACTGCACGTAGCGCATTTAAAGAAAAGCTTGTGGGGGGTTCATTATAAGTTTTGAGGCCCGCGATGCCTAAAAACACTGAAGACAGTTCAAAAGCGTGCATGAGTACATGAAATACCTTTGAATACGTGAAAACTAGGGTCTTCAACAGTCTTGAATCATGACGCCGGCCAGCTGCACTCGAAAGACGATGCACAGCTTCTGAAGGGATATGTCAATTTCACAGGGCTCGCGCAATCAGCGTCTATACCGTGTTTCAATTGCTCGATATCTCGGAGCGTTATATCTAAAAACTAAATAGAGCAACAGACCACTTCTTCGTGAGTACGAGACGAAGTGTGGGGGGAGAGAGAGAGCGCGCGGCGATGAAGTGTACGATACAAGCGACGTGGCAAATCAGCCCATTGATAAAGATGTCTCAAACCATCATTGAGGGAGGCATGTGCGACGTACTGAATTCAGCACGTCAGTACATACTATACGGAGACCACTTTTCTCGACATCACTGTGGAAGCTACAAAATCAGAGCAAATGCCTGCTGCCTGACCAAAAGATAGGGCTTAAGGTGACTGATAATTTTGTCATTTGCCTTGCTGAAATAAATGATGCTTCATTTATTATGATACTATACAGTTAGGGAAGTCGCAGGTAAAAAAATTCGGCAGATGCCACATACCATGAAAATTGATGTCATTTGAAGCTTGCGGAGGGAAGGTGACTGTGGTGTAATATTTTACCGATCAAAACGTTTCGAAATGACGTTAAAATATGTACAAATACTGTACGCATAGGCGCATGTTGAACTGTCGCATACGCTTCATGTAACCAGCTGCTTCCAATTGCGTAACGATGCGAACACCAACATAAGTGTTACCACACTATGGTATTAAGGACACCAGAAGCAGTAAGCTCATATGTAGCGCGTGTGCTGGCGAGGGTGGCAGCCCTGGTTAGTGCTATATAGACACACTTCAGTGGATGGCCCTCCAGTGTACAACTGAAGTTAACCGCACGTTACACCTGTATCATAAAAGTACACATGTATATTATAGAATTAGATATCCAGCACTGCAACCACAATTGACGTTTGCCCACAATATGCCTGCGTATCGTTTTAGATGCGAAGCATCTTATGCTCGGGGCACGGTGCAAGAAATACTTTAGGTGAGCGAACGACGCGGAGGGAGCGCTTTCGGAGGAGAGCCGGTTTGTGTTCTCCTTTTCCGCTTGCCGACAGATGGCGTGCCGGACTGAGGACCGTGGTGTGCGGCAAAGCCCCTCCATAACGTGGTGGGGGGCTGCGTTATTCCAAGTGATCCCCGCCGCCTAAATCGAAGCAACTAGTCTTCAGACTGGTCCCCGTTTTTCGGCGAATCAAAGCGTCGACCACCATGACCGCAACCACCATCGACTTTTCACAGATCTCGTGCTACGTTAGCCATGCAGTGCACGCACTTTTTCTTGTTGCTGCCGTTGCTTTTTGAGCTCGTTTTTGAAAATATGTTAGTGATCAAGTGATTTTGCTTTGCGGAAGAATGGGCAAGTACTTTGTGTCCTTTCGCAACAGCGGGTAAAATTTTTGAAAGAAAAGTACGCTCTTTTCTTGCCGCCAACCAACGAAGAAAGTCTTCAGGCATGAAAGTCTTTCTGTGCGATACCACGAAAACACCGCGTGCAAAAAAGGACAGATAATGTGTGCGAAAGACAATTTGTTCCCCATTTCACCCTCAAGACGTAGTCTGCTGAGATAGACTGTCATGTTTTAATGACGGAAATGAGGAGAACTGGGCTTAAGGACGCTGTGCCGTTTATTTTCGAAGGTTCTCCGGGATACTTATCGAAAAAGATCAAGAGCCCTCGAAAGAAGATCATACGGCAGACATATCGCGAGCTACACTGCACATTTGCACTCAGAAAACGCTGTGAAGAAACCCAGCCTCGTTCGCTTGCTGGAAGCACAGGGATGGATCAAAGTGCTCCCGACTAAAATATGCTCCACTATTACATATGTATCCGCATGCGCCTGTGTTGTCGAAAACTGAAGAATAAGCAAGCCAGGAAATACGAAAAATGTCGATGCTAGTGTGAGATTTTTTTTTGTTTGGTTTACCTTGCATTATTTAATGTATAACTTGTCACTGTACATAAAATTTTGTGTTGGAAATATTTACATGCCGTTTTGAATTTTTCTTCACTTCAATAAATTTTCATAGTCACGCAGTAGCAACGCCTACTTATTTACCTTAATAGAAAAATCTTATCCTGCAACGCCAAATCGCGCACCTACCTCACGTGCTTGGATACTAGTTTGCGTAGCCAAGCTTCGTCACAGTGATTAGAAAGTTTTAGCAGATATTTATTTTAGTTCTTTAAAAACGAGGACCCATAACACCGGGAAGCTTCTTTAATAAAGTGAACCAACACATGCGGTTGTTTAATTCTAGTTGCGAAGTTTAATGTCACAGGACTTCATACTTGGAGATTCGATACGGCATTGTGAGTTTCTGAATTAATTTGGATTACTTGGGATTCTTTGGTGCACCAGAGGGCGAAAAAAACGGGCTATTCCTGCATTCTGCTCGTTTCGAAATGTAATCGTCGCGGTAATGAATGTTTGACAAATGGATGTGCTTCGCCTCTAGTGATCGTATCTACTGAATGAACGCGATAAGAGAGTGGTAGTCTTGTACGAAATACTTCAGGCACCGTTGCATTCGTCATATTAGAGAAATTAGAATCAAATGGCATTCGTGGTGTTGGTAAATCTTTTAATTCAATCATATCTTAGCAATAAGTGCCATTAAAAAAGTAGCTCGCCATTTTTGCCTTTCAGTCGTGGTGTACCGCAAGGAAGTATACTTGGTCCACTGATGTCCAATGTTTACAATAATGATATTGTTCAACTAGACAGTTAAATATGCGGATGATTCAACAATAATCCTTGATGGCGTTAGCTTAGATAATATTATAAGGAAAGCAAATGTTACACTTTCAAGAATTTCATCGTGGTCCAGAATGAACTGGCTTAAAATTAATCCAAATAAAAACAAAGCCATTGGTTTTCGCGTCAAAAATAAAGTACCCACTCCCCATAAGAATTTAGTTCTTGAATCAGTGCTGATGATATTGTTTATACCCACAAAATACTTGTTGTTTATTTTTAAACCAACCTAAGCTGGGATAAACATGTAAATTTTATTTGTAAGAAGCTTTCTTCGGTAACAGGAGTGTTGTCTCGTTGTCGTAATATTTTGCCACTCAAGGTCAAACTTCAGATATGTAACGCGCTGTTTAATTCACATCTAATGTATTGCACCCTTTTATGCGCCATGACAAGCAAAGCAAACATAAAGAAAGTCAGTACTCTGCAAAAAAAAGATAGTCCGCCCAATTGGAAATATTGACCCGTTCGGATCAACGCGTGAACCTTTCCAAGAATTCAACGTAATACGAGCTGACAACCTTTATACATTTCGCTTATTGCGCGCACTTTATTTCTCAAATAGGGAGCTCTCCAACTTCATTAGATCACTGCCATGCTAGAGCGTCGTGTCATTACAGTTCCCACAAGAAATACAGACATTTGGTTCGTACCGCGTTTCCGCACTACGTATAGATACCAAGCCTTGACCTACAGCGTTCCCACAACACTTAACACGCACGAAAGTACGATCACCTGCAACAAGAAACAATTACATTCACATTTCTGCTCTCTGGCGTCATAGGCACATGCGCAACAAACTATCTTCATAGTCTATATTTCATATTTTCATACTTTATTCTAGTGTAAATACATTGTATCGTGTTAGATCTTGTTATCTTGCGTTATATTAGCGATACGTAAGTATGTGTGATCACGTAAATGTATAATGTGTGCTTTAAATGTGTAGGTGTCAATGTATAAGATAGCCTATGAACGGTGTACATTGATTTCTGGAAACCCTTTTTTACTACACATTTAGAATATGTATTTGAAATTAATCAATTGCGAAATCGTTTTTGAATCAGTATGCATGTATTGTTCATGTTTTCTTTTGTACTTGCCTGTTATGTACCTTGAATCATTTCCGCACTACTGCCATGTGTATGTACTGGTCACAAGGGCCTTTGTCAAACCGTTCTCACGGCTTTTAGCCTTCGGGACGTTCCAGCTTTGTCTGGTAAATATTAGCTATATGCACGTTGGTTAACTGCAAGAGCTACATTAGCAGACGCAGGCTAAGGCCACTGTGCACCCGGGGATGTTCCGCCCGCTAAAAAGGTCGTAGAGAGCCTCGATGCGCGCGGGCGGCGCGGGCATCAAAGCACCCTACCGGTTGCGCCGGGTCGAAGTTGGTAGCACCATCTCTCGGGCTGCTTGCGAAGCAGAACCTAGTCGCGAAGCGGGTAGTCCAGGCGTTCGCTCACCTAAAGTATTTCTTGCACCGTGGCTCGGGGCTATGTCCGTCCCTCCCGCGTCCCGCGTCCGTTCCGCGTCCGGCCACTTTCACGAAGAAGGGAAGCAGCCATTATGCGAACCAGAACACTGTAGTAATATGAAGGCCGTCAACCACTACCACAGTCATCAGAGTCATGGCCGAGAGCACAGAGAGGCTGCTTAGCAATGGCTAGACAGGTGGTGTCTGTCGCCTAGGTTGACCCCATTCCTTGATCTTGCTTGTGTGTGTTTGGAGGGGGCTTAGTCCGCCCTCCTTCCCGCGTCCCACACAACCACAGCGCATGCGTCCCCCTCCCCCCTCTCTCTCTCCTCTCCTACGCTCACCATCTTTCTCTCCTCTAGGAATCCTCTACTCTACGGAGCGGCTCCGGCGTCCCACATTCCCACAGCGCATGCGCGTCCTCTCCCCCCTCTCTCATCTAGGAATCCTCTACTCTACGGAGCGGCTCCCGTGTCCCACACCCCCACAGCGCATGCACGTCCCCTCCCCCCTCTCTCTCCTCTCATACGGTCCCCCCGTCCTCTCCTCTAGGAATCATCTACGGAGCGGCGCGCACGACAGGTGGTGCGACAGCTGCATACTCTGCTGGGGGCGCCACGGTAGTTCCGCGGTATGAAAATGACGGAGCGCGCGCGCCTCATTCTCTCTCCTGTGCAGCGCCGCGATGAGCGCCCGGACCGCTGCCGTGAAACGAGAGCGGCGACGTTCCTCCCGCTCAAGCTAATTATCTCCCCGCAGCTTCGCATCCACACATGGTACCCAGTCTGGCTCAACAAAACTCTGGCGTATGGAAATGCGACTGCTGCAGCTCGCAAAGATGGCTTCTTGCTTTCTAGCGCTTCTACTCAAGCAACGGTGGGAGAGAGCACCTGGAAGGGCATTGGCCTTTTGTAATGCTTGTGAAGCACACTTGTACGTGTTACAGAAAATAAGTAACCGATTACTATTACAAGTACTTGATTAAAATGGAATTGATTGCTGCGGTAAATTACAGCCACAGAAAAGTAACCGGGCAATTACAGAAATATAATGAATAACTTTGGTATTACATTCCTTAAAAAATGTTTGTGTCGTAGGACAACAATAGAAGTTTGCTCAAACTGTAACGAACTACTGTGACTTGCATGGTAGAAAGAATCTTGGAGGCTAGAATGAAGGTCTTAGTGTGCCTTCTGTGAGATAGTGTTACAGGCTGTTTCAATAGGAGTTGTGTTGTGAAATTCTCATCAGTGGTTCTTCCACGTTTCCTCGTTAAGAGCTCTGCTGTTCCACTGAACACTCTCTCGATGCATGCGCTGGAGGGAGCGACGGTACTATAACGTAGGAACACCTTTCTAGGAGCGAAGCTGCTTATGCTCCCACGATGTCCGTTGACGCCGTTGTCGTAGCTTCCCGTCGGACCAAAACACAGGTGTTACATACACCGTACAGAGAGCGTTCATAGCGCGCATATAGGTTTAAAATAGACCGTACTCTGTCCGTCCGTCCGTGCGTGCGTGCGTGCGTCCCTCCATCCGTCGTGCATCCATTCGTCCGTCCGTCCGTGCATCTGTCCGTCCGTCCATGGACGGACGAATGGACAGATCAATTTCTTAAACATTCTTGATATCGCTTATCATTTCGTCAATGGAGCTTCGCTCCATCATCAGCATCCACTTCGTGGATCTCCACCAATTTTTCACTACGTCGCATTTACGCAATGCTTCGAAGCTAGTGTCCATGTCCTCCATGAAGCGTTTCGCTTCACTCTTTCTGGCGCTCGAATAAGGCGTTTTACGTAAGGTCAGAGAAAACATGAAACAAATAGGCTCTGTACTGTGGTGCCAAGCCTGAAAGAAGTGCCAAGGTACGGGTCCTGCCTATGTTTTACTTTGTTATTGTGTTTCTGTCTTTGTCTTTCTATCTCTATTTGTCTGTGTCTAATTTTATTTCTATCTTTCTATCTCCATTTATTTCTTTATTTTTCTAGCTCTTTTTTATCATTCTTTCTAAATCATCCCTTTCTTTCTGTCTCTCTCTCTCTCTCTTGGATTCTCTCTCGTTTTAGCTTTCTCCCTGCTTCTGTCTTGCTGTCTCTCTCTCTTGTCTGTATTTCTTTTTGCCTGTGTTTCAACACGAAAGTGTTTTATGCTGGGGTCCACCAAGTCTTCAGTGACGTTTTTCCGTCACGCAAATGACGTCGAAACAGAGCACACGACCAGATGTCAAAAAAAAATTGCACCATCTTCCCAAAGGCTATCATACAGAATTCTTTGATTACGCTCGCACCTCTAACTACTACAGCTACGACAAGGGTTTGTCGTGAGTCGAAGGGATAGAGATGGATCACCAAGCGGCAACGTGGGTGCATCGGGCCCGCCACTGCATAGCTTAGCGAGTAGACGCAGCAAAAGCGGAGCCGCCAGGGCACATGTGCACTTGTTTTAAGTGGGGGGAGAGGGGTCACGGGTGATTACGGACGCACTCAGGAAGCGTTCGTTGAAAACGTACCCAAAATGGAGACACTTGAGCGCGTCGATGTGTTTAGCGAGCGTTTCATTTTCTTGGTATCCCTGGCGGTTGGTGCCGTCAGTGCTGAGGCGTCCCTCAAGAGCTCCATCGCGCCCTCTGGTCAGTGTCGGGTGCCTATAGCTGCCAAGCAATAATAGACATTGTACAAGCTGTTCATGGTACAAGAAACATTCAAGTACTCCTGTATGGACATGTTCCACTTTCCTGTTATACCGATTCCTACGAAGGAGGGATAAACCATGTTTTTTTTTTGTATATCCTTCATTCTCTATTTATTTCTCTGCCGTTACTTCGTTTCTTTCCCTCTATTTTTCTGTGTTTCTTTTTATGTCTTTCTTTCTCTCCCTTTCTCTGTGCTTGTTCTCTCGTCCATCAGAGCTATTCCACCCACGCCGGACAAGTCGACGCGTGTGTTATGGGAACGAAGCGGCAGGTGAAGTAGATTACAAAGAGAGCGCGTGCCGGTTTATGTTGATGTTTGTTTTCTCTTCGCTCTGCGCGGAATAACGCTCGGCTTAAACAGCTGCGCTGTTAAAACGTTCCGTAATTGACCTTAGTAAGGTAACTAATTCAGTGCAATGCAAAAAAAAAAAACAATTCCGCAGATCCCACGTACCATGGGAATCGTTGTTATGCGAAGCATGTGGCGGGAAGGTGACTCCGATCAAATTTTTTTATTGAGCTAAACGTTAGCAAATTACGCCAAATATGTGTACAAATGTACGCACAGACAAAATGTTGAACAGTCGCATATGCTTTATATAACCAGTTGTCTAAAGTGTCCCAACGATGCCAACAGTAACGTGCGTATCATCAGCACCAGAACCGGTAATCTGATATCTGGAACTTCTGCTTGCGAGGTTCTTCCGAGAGCACCCAGTAGTGGCGTAGCCAGGGGGTGGAACACCGTGCCCCCCCCCCCCCCCTCCCGAAATTTTTTTTAAAATGCGAATGCATTTCTCAGTCGGGCTATGTCAGGCGCATCCGGCGTTGTCCGCGGAGGAGGAGGAGGAGGATAGGTTGAGGAGGTGTCCGCGCGCCGGCAGGTGTTATCTCTCCGCTCTCACTCCCTCTCCCATAGCAACAGCTGCGGGCGCGCGCGCTTATCCTCGCCCCTAGCAACCGGATCATGTGGTGCGAGAGAGTGTAGGAGAGGATAGGTGCAGTGCTTCGCCGCTCCTTCTCTCGCCATTCGCTCTCTCTCTCCTTCCTGCGCCCCACTCTCCCGTCCGCTCGCGCCTCACTCTCGACCGTTCGCTGGCTGGGCGCCTCTCAAGACGATGGCAGAAGTCGGTGTCGGCGCAAGAAATGCATTCGCATTTGCTCACGATTCCCTTCGGGGAGGTGGGGGCAATTTTTTCGCCATGGCATACAAAGCAAAAACTGGCCATTTCAAGGAGGTGCCACCCCCCGAAATCAAGGAGGTGCCCCCCCCCCCCCCACTCCCCCGAAACAAATTTCTGGCTACGCCCCTGCACCCAGCCACCTACGTCTGGGTGCTGTCAGGATCGCCTCCTTTACTTGGGGTAGACCAAGATTAGTATGGGAGGGTAAGAGAGTTTCACAAATGTGTCTGGCTGGTCAAGACATGAATAACATGAAAATCCCGTCGCGGACGTCGTCAAACGCTTCGCCCCAGACACGTGCGGCACATACCCGTATACCATGGACCACGGTATTCGGGTATGCGCCACAGGTGTCTGACAATTTACATCTAACCAGGAACAAGGAGGACAGACATTGGTAATAAATTGCGAGAGAAAAACATATCGGCAGCGTTGAGCCGACGAATCCAAAGAATAAAATCAGAGTCCCAGCAGGGATCGACCCCGAGCATTCTGCATGGCAATAACGTTTAGTACACCGGAGACAAGTCAGGTGTAAAAACTGCTTTGGAAAAAGACCCTACGCAGGCGTAATGTAAGTGGAACGTCACTTGTGTTTGCAGTGGCGGCTATCTAATATTATAAACATTACATGTGTACTCCTATAAGGCCAGCGTCATGTCGGATTAACGTCAATTGTATACTTAAGCGCCATCCACTGTAGTTGGTCTGCGTAGCAATATCCAGAGCTACCATCCTCGCAAGCAGAAACGCTAAATATAAGGTTACCGCTTCTGGTGTTGGTAATACCTATGTTTTAGATGCGAAGCAGCTTAAGGTCGAGTTCAATCCGGTTGTGGTGGTGGTGTGCGTCCTCTGACCACCCTTACTGCGCATGCGCAAACCGTTTAAAAAAAAGTACAAAAAAAACTTCCCCATCTCCCGCTAAAGGGAATGTGGATGCGAAGCAGCGGGGAGATGGTTAGCTTGAGCGGGAGAAACATCACCGCTCTCGTTTCGCGGCCCGGGCGATCATCCCGGCGCTGCACAGGAGAGAGAATGAGGCGCGCTCCGTCATTTTTATACCGAGGAACTACCGTGGTGCCCCCCAGCAGAGCATGCAGCTGTCGCACCACCTGCCGCGCGCCGCTCTGTAGAGGATTCCTAGAGGAGAGAACGGGGAAAACCGTAGGAGAGGAGAGACAGAGGGGACGCGTATGCGCTATGGGGGTGTGGGACGCGGGAGCCGTTCCGTGGAGTAGAGGATTCCTAGAGGAGAGAGGGGGGAGAGGACGCGCATGCGCTGTGGGGGTTGTGGGACGCGGGGGGCCGCTCCGTAGAGTCGAGGATTCCTAGAGGAGAGAAAGGGGGAGGGGGACGCGCATGCGCTGTGGGACGCGGGAAGGAGGGGACGGACTAAGCCCCCTCCAAACACATGCAAGCAAGATCAAGGAATGGGGTCAACCTGGGCGACAGACACCACCTGCCTAGCCACTGCTGAGCAGCCTCTCTGTGCTCTCTGCCATGACTCAAGGAATGGGGTCAACCTGGGCGACAGACACCACCTGCCTAGCCATTACTAAGAACCCACTCTGTGCTCTCGGCCATGACTCTGATGATTTTAGTAGGGTTGACGGCCTTCCTATTACTACAGTGTTATGGTTCGCATAATGGATGCTTCCCTACTTCATGAAAGAGGCCGGACGCGTAACGGGGGGACGCGGGACGCGGGACGCGGGAGGGATGGACAGAGCCCCGAGCATAAGATGCTTCGCATCTAAAAAACTTCCCCATCTCCCACTAAAGGGAACCATGTGTGGATGCGAAGAAGCAGGGAGATAATTAACTTGAGCGGGGGGGGAACGTCGCCGCTCCCGTTTCACGGCAGCTGTCCGGGCGCTCATCGCGGCGCTGCACAGGAGAGAGATGAGGCGCGCTCCGTCATTTTTGTAGCGTTAGCTACACTGGCCTAGCCAAGCCCGTTTCGCGTGGCACATCAATAGCCGTGCTGCGCATGCGCGAGGATCAGTGATGTCACACAGCTGGCGCACCGGAGCCGGCAGCTCCCGCGCGCTCCGCCGCCGCCGTTCGCGACTCACCGCTGCCGGTCTGCGCATTCCAGAGGAGTGACGCCGTAGCCGTGGTAGACGCAGTGGCGCCGTCGCGCGCGCGCAGCCTTCGCTGTGCAGTCGCCGTCTGACACTGCGCTGGAGCCGCGGCGCTTCTGACTGGCGTTTGCCAGTGTGGTATAGCCATGGAGAAGGAGAGCGCAAATGCTGCTCAACGGCGCAGAAGAGCGGAGAAGCTTGACTCATCGGATCCCGAAGTAGTTGCCTGGCGATTAGCGTCCCAAGCTGGGATTTGGGATTCATGGAAGCGGGATTTGGGATTCACCACCATTCATCTTGTGTATCAGAAACAGATAATTCCAAATACTGCGTTGGGGCCATAGAGACGGCAGCGTGTTACTTCACTGAACACCGAGCCGTCTTTGTGGCAATAGAGAAGCAACGACGTTGAGAAAAAAATAATATACATGTGCCACATAATACGTATACCGTGTGTGTGTCATTGGAGCAGCAGTAAGCATGATAATCAAGCTAATCCTCGACAATCTAGACAATCAGGAAAGCTAAGAATAATCAGCTGAAGCTTTGCTAACGCTAGGCATATCCTGGCATAGCCGAGCAAAGCCACTGCAACATTTTTTATACCGCGGAACTACCGTGGCGCCCCCCAGCTGAGTATGCAGCTGTCGCACCTCCTGTCGTGCGCGCCGCTCCGTAAAGGATTCCTAGAGGAGAGGACGGGGGGGGACCGTGGGAGAGGGGGGAGGGGGGACGTGCATGCGCTGTGGGCGTGTGGGACGCGGGACCCAATCCGTGGACTAGAGGATTCCTAGAGGAGAGAGGGGGTAGAGGACGCGTATGCGCTGGGGGGGATGTGGGACGCCGGAGCCGCTCCTTAGAGGCGAGGATTCCTAGAGGAGAGAGGGGGGGAAAGGACGCGCATGCGCTGTGGGGATGTGGGACGCGGGTGCCGCTCCGTAGAGTAAATGATTCCCAGAGTAGAGGCAGGGGGGTGAGCGTAGGAGAGCATAGGGGAGGGGGACGCGCAGGCGCTGTGGGGTGTGTGAAACGCGGGGGCCGCTCCGTAGAGTAGAGGATTCCTAGAGGAGAGAAAAGAGGACGGGACGCGCATGCGCTGTGGTGGTGTGGGACGCGGGAAGGAGAGACGGACTAAACCCCCTCCAAACACATGTAAGCAAGATCAAGGAATGGGGGTCAACCTGGGCGACATACACCACCTGCATAGCCATTGTTAAGCAGCCTCTTTGTGCTCTCGGCCATGACTCTGATGACTGTGGTAGGGTTGACGGCCTTCATATTACTACAGTGTTCTGGTTCGCATAATGGGTGTTCATGAAAGTGGCTGGACGCGGGATGCGGGAGGGACGGACATAGCCCCGAGCATAAGATGCTTCGCATCTAAAACTTCCCAATCTCCCGCTAAAGGGAACCATGTGTGGATGCGAAGCAGCGGGGAGATGGTTAGCTTGAGCGGGAGAAACGTCGCCGCTCTCGTTTCGCGGCAGCGGCCCGGGCGCTCATCGCAGCGCTGCACAGGAGAGAGAATGAGGCACGCGCGCTCCGTCATTTTCATCAGTAGCACGGAAAGTCGAGCTAGTTGTTAGGAATACATATTTGAATAGCGCAAAAAAGACACAGGGACACATGCGAGAGAAACGATACAGGCGCTAACTTTCAACTGACGTTTATTCGGAAAACCAACAAATATATATGTATACATATAACATCTGGTCATGCGCAATGACTCCATCTATTATCAAAAGCAAAGTCAGCAGTTCACTATACTATCTTAGAGCCCTGAGCTCAGCAAACCAAGTTCCTTATCTGACAGGGATAAGGACGGGTGGCTTATGCATTTCTCTCCAATTTTCGAAATGAAAAAGGCTTCGGCTACCTCTCTAGTTGTCTGATCGCCGTTTTGGAATAGTATAGTTGCATCATCAAAACTCGGGGTACATTTGCATTCTGCGCAGTGAAGGGACAGGTGGCTACTTGGCCTGCATTTCAAGGAAGAATTGTGTTCCCGTAGTCGAACGTTAACACACCGTCCCGATTGTCTGACATACGCGCGACCACAGGACATTGGTAACTGGTATACTACGCCACTCTTGTTGCATTCTAAGAGCTTCATGGTATGGCGCATGTCACATTTTTTAGACAAGTTATCGTTTTCTTTTTTGTACAAACGGTCCACCGCGGGGCACACACGGCTAAGTTTTTTTTTTTTGGCTGAACATACTACATTTACATTGTACTTTCTGCCAAACTTTTTTAGGCGATGCGAGAGGCTATGGACATATGGGATGACAGTCGTTTTCATCTTTTCTGGTTCGCATGGTTTCTTCGAATCAGATGGCGTCTTAAAATATTTAACTGCTCTCTCGCAGGTTGCCAGCAATGACGAGGACGGGAAACCTACTTGCGTCAATCGAGCAACCTGGCCTTCGAGACTCTGCTTCATGAGGTGATAGCATGTCTTCGATAGTGCGGACTTAAAACAGGAAAACGCAATGCTGTTCTTAACTATTTTCGAATGTGAAGATTTGAAATTTAAAAGAGGTTTTTCTGATCTTGGTGCGTACATCTTGGTGCGTAGGATCTTGGTGATCTTGGTGCGTTGGAGAGGAGAGATAGGGGGGAGTGGACGCGCATGCGCTGTGGGGGTGTCGGACGCGGTACGAGGCACGGACTAAGCCCCCCCTTCCCCCAAACACATGCAAGCAAGATCAAGGAATGGAGTCAACCTGGGCGATAGACACCACCTGCCTAGCCATTGGTAAGCAGCCTCTCTGTGCTCTCGACGATGGCTCTGGTGAGTGGTAGTGGTTGACGGGCTTATTGTATTACAGTGTTCTGGTTCGCAATGGGGGGTGCTTCCCTACTCCATTAAAGTGGCTGGACGCGGGACGCGGGAGGGACGAACGGACATAGCCCCGAGCATAAGATTCTTCGCACCTAAAAAAAACTTCCCTATCTCCCACTAAAGGGAACCATGTGTGGATGCGAAGCAGCGGGGAGATGGTTAGCTTGAGCGGGAGAAACTTCGCCGCTCTCGCTTGGCTGCAGCGGCCCGGGCGCTCATCGCGGCGCTGCACAGGAGAGAGATTGAGGCGCGCTCCGTCATTTTTATACCGCAGAACTACCGTGGTGCGCCCAGCGGAGTATGCAGCTGTCGCACCACCTGTCACACCCCGCTCCGTAGAGGATTCCTAGAGGAGAGAACGGGAGAGGACAGAGAGAGGGGACGCGTATGCGCTGTGGGACGCGGGAGCCGCTCCGTAGAGTAGAGGATTCCTAGAGTAGAGAAAGGGGGGTCAGCGTAGGAGAGAGGCGGAGAGGACGCGCATGCACTGTGGGGATGTCGGTCGCGGGCGCCGCTTCGCAGAGTAGAGGATTCCTACAGCAGAGAAAGGGGGTGAGCGTAGG
This sequence comes from Rhipicephalus appendiculatus, assembly GCA_030522465.1. Classification (NCBI taxonomy): domain Eukaryota; kingdom Metazoa; phylum Arthropoda; class Arachnida; order Ixodida; family Ixodidae; genus Rhipicephalus; species Rhipicephalus appendiculatus. The sequence continues at coordinate 18,415 of JALIZH010018704.1, read as the reverse complement.
AGGGGGAGATATAGGGGGGAGGGGACGCGTATCCGCTGTTGGGGTGTGGGACGCGGGGGCCGCTCCCTAGAGTAGAGGAATCCTAGAATAGAGAAAGGGGGTGAGCTTAGGAGAGGAGAGAGAGGGGGGAGGAGACGCGCATGCGCTGTGGGGGTGTGGGACGCGGGAATGAGGGACGTCCACGCAACGGACCAACCACTGGGCGGACGACAGGGTGAAGCGATTGTTTCGGGCGTTCGCCGGTTTGAGAAGAGGGGCAGATTCGAAGAAAGAGGGAGAGGAAGACTAATCTGCCCCCGTTTCGCATGCGTTAGTATTCTCGCGCTTTGCGCATCGTGCAGACGCCATCCGCGTTCCTGCGCTCATAAAGCTCATTTATCGTCCCGCGTGAGGGGGGCGACGCCACAGCTGGCACCGTGCCAGGGAGCTTCAACGGCGACGGTGATGGCGGGGTGCCGGCCTAAGGAGCTACGCTCCTGATAAAATTTCGCAGCGTGCGCGTCAACTAAAAGCGGACTGCGGGTCTCTGTGTCCAATTGGAGTCTTCCGTCTCCCATTGCCCATTAGCAGCGATAGGCATGTTCCAGTAGAAAACACCGGTCCATCACTGCGTGCTTTGCGCCTCGCCAGGTTTCTCTCCTGCGCAACACCGCGATGAGCGCCAGCATCAACGCCGCGGCCAGTGTAAGCGTTAGGGCCCGCTGCTTCGCATTTGCACGTAGTTCCCTTTAGCGGGGGATGGAGTAATGTTTTTGTTGGGACGTTACGCAACTATAAAAACTGGTTATATGAAACATTTGCGACTGTTCAACATACGTCTGTGAGCACAGTTGTGCATATCTTTAGCGTCATTTCGTAACGGCTTGCACAATGAAAAAATTAGGGGACCCTTACACTTCACCTTTAAGAGTTGAACGCGATAGCGATATCCTTTCCCTAGTGGGCATAAAAATCACTTAGTACATACTATGTAATGGGAAGCATGCTTTAAACCACGAGCAATTATGCGCTGGAAGTGCGGGAAATGTTTGTTAACTTGGTATGCACCTACTACGTGGTTTTAAGGGAATACGAACAGCAAGGTGTGTGCTTTTTGTAATGGGTGGACGGCTTTGAACCACAATGGCGTTATGATATTCACATCTTCTGACGCCCGATGGCAATGTACGCTTGTATCACGCAATATTACTGTGATATGACATGTTGTATTGTGACGCCTGTGTACAGGACGCGTGTGTTTGTAAAGTATGAAAGTTATAAAGCGTGAAAGTTACCCTGTAAATTTTTATTATTTATTTTATTTGCATCTTTCTCGATTTTTCGGTCACGGACAAGATGATGATTTTTCGCTCACAACCAACGACGCCGCCGCCGACGCCGGAATTTTTTGCGAAACGAGTTCTTTAACGCTATCGCGTTAAAAACAACGCAGTCATCTTCACTCCGCACGCTACGCATAACATCGATTTCCATAGTATGGGGATATGCCAAAATTTTTAAAAGTAATCGTTACGATCCCACGTTTTTTTTTTATTACAATTTGACCGCGTTTTGTTCACCAAAACTGTTATACGAGTTCTGACTTAGCGGAAGCCATATGTCATGTGGTTGTAACGGTGAAGAGCCAGGCAGTCAATCGGGTAAAGATTGAGTTACTTGTTATCTTTCATGATAAACAGAGGGGCGCGATAATACGGCACACAAAGAAAAAGAAGGACACGGGACGACGCGTGTCATCCCATGTCCTTCATTTTCTTTTTTCTTTTTCTTTGTGTATCATATTATCGCGTCCCTCTGTTTATCATGAACCAACACCAACGGGCCCAACTTTTTACTTTATTGTTATCTTTGCGAGCAGTGAAAGCATTACGGGCAAAAAAACGTTCATATTACAATGATAAAGGGAACATGACGTAACCCGTCAATAATATGCTCTTTTGTTAAACGCTCAGTTTCTAATACATGTATTGTCCCACGTTTCAGCGTTTATCGCTGGTGCTCACGTAGGTCCCGAATCTATTACCTACACATTTTTTTAATAAGGCACGCATTAGATAAGAATCATCCCGAACAACGCCTCCTCTATTTTATTCAGTGCCAGTGCGAACGCTCGCCCCTCAATGGGAGCTGCCGGTCCGCCTTAGTTCATGGAGTGGTCGTGATGCGACGCCACATGTTGGGTAGGGCTCGCGCACATCAGTGTTGCCAGGTTTGGCTATATATAGCCAAATTGGGCTACAGAAAAAAATTTTGGCGTCGACTTAGGCGAGTTGGCTATGTCGCTATATTTGGGCTATTAAAAAACGGCTACTTGGCTTTGTTTGGGCTATAAGTGACGCCTTCATGATCTACCTAAACAGGCGACTCTCATCGAGCAGAAACAAATATCTAAAGGCGCATTCCCATTTGGCCTTGAAGGGGCCGAAAAGCGCCATAATTTACCTGAAATCCGCATGCTTCGTCGCCTAAGCGAGCGGAAAACCGTGCGACGAGCACCATCGGTCTATAACCATTTTCACCCCGGCGACAGCGGAACGCCTTTCCTCCTCTCTGGAAGCCGTACTTTGTATGTACTAGCATATGAACCACGTGATTTGAGGAAGCAATTTGCAGCTGGAGGCGAAGGAGTTGGATGTGTATATTTATAGGTACAAGCGGGCCTTTGTTTATCGGAACCTTCTCCAATTTCGCCGATTCCCTAGCGGTTAATCTTGTTTTCAGTCAGATTGCAGGCACAACGCGGGTAGTGGCGTATGCTGCAGAGCCTACACAAGTTCGAGAGCATACGCTGTAAGGAATGATGAGTCATGCACTATGTGGTGGTCATGAATAATGAGCTCATGCGTTTCACTCAATATCTGATTTCGGCGCCTGTGCTCACTGCTCGTGCTTTGCGTGACTGGTGCGTCAATTGCCAGGAGCAAGTTTAACCAAAATAATTTAATTATTTATCTACCGCATTACCACCGCGATGGGCTAACGTTTAGGTGCTCGAATGCGGACCGAAGATTGTGGTATCGAATCCCGACCATGACAGCCGCCTTTCCATGAAGACAAAGTGCAACAGAGGCATGATTGCTTAGATAAGGTTAACGTAAAACACCCCAGTTGGTCGTGATTTCCCGAGACATCGGCCACGGCGTCTCTCATAATCATGCCGTCGTTTTCGGACGCAAAATCTTGACTACTATTACTATCTACCGCTTCCGCTGCTCTATTCTTCAATGCCGTACAGATATTAGATTTTACATGTACAAACTTAAGTGGGCATTATTTTTTATTTGGCGGCGCTATAAACTGAATTCGACGCATGAACGAATTATTCACAAGGAAGGCGGCAATGGCTGGTGGCTATGATAACAAAATTGGTCTAGGAAAACACAAAAAGTAATCCTGGACCCTGCCTTGCTTCATGCGTAAAATACTACAGAGTTGGTAAGAACTGGTCCAATAGAAGTTATGGAACCCCTCGCATCGGAAGGTCACTTTCTAAAAGCAACGAACTGGTGAGACGCAGCTTGAAGAATTCAGGTTTCTTTTTCATTTTTTTTCTTTTTCAAGGTAACGTGCGGTGATTGCTTAAGATACCTTTACGTTCCTGAACACAAGCTGTTTGATACACTAACGACGGGTGGTCCAGAAAGAGAATGTAGTGGTTGAATGTGAAATTATAAGGCTGCTAATAAGAATGGCTATATTTGGCTACAGATATTTTTGCTATTTTTGATCTTTGGCTACATTTGGGCTACAGTTTCTCTGGCTTTTGGCTACGCCGTCTCGTCTGACCTGGCAACACTGGCGCACATCGAGGCACCTAGGGTAGGGCTGCTTGCGTCACACGTCTGTCCGAGCGCTTTCGCAGGGAGATGCGATAGACGCATTTTTCCTCTCCAATATCATGCGTCTGTCCAATTTGTACCTTCGTGCACCTTCTTTGTAGCTCGAAGCAATGCCGCCGCCACCTCACAGCGCTCGTGAGGCACCTCTTAAAGGCAGCGCATGCACTGCAGCGCCGCAGTGACGCGTCCCCATTGGTTGCCCGCATAGCGCCATGAACGGGGACGCGCTATCTCAAAACACCGTGTCTCTTACAGAGCCAGCGTGACAGCCAACGTAGTGAACACGAGGGATGCAAGACGCCGCCCCACGGGACACAGAAACGTCAGGCGTGCGCGGAGCACGCACCACAGTCATAGCGAAAGGTTAAAAAGTGGCCATTCTATAGCCCGTTGTAAACTTCCTTGGGCAACTACTAATAATACACTTGCAATATACGCCATAAGGAGCAGGACGAATAGAATTTCACTAATACCAGCAGTTTAGTTGGTTGGGCCTCGACCTGCCATGGGGAGACGCCACAAATTATCATAATTTTAGCGAAGTAGGGAAGAACCCAATTTGTCAGTATTTTATGGGAAGAAGCCAGGCACGCGCCGCGCATCCGTGGTGCATTATGTGCACTTTGCTAATGCCATGGCTGATGACGATGAAGAATTATGACTGAGCTCTTTGTAACCGGTGAAACGATTTACACCACCCGCTCGTTACGAACTTCGCATTGTGTGACGCCTGGTTGTTCTTTTACTCTTCCACCACGCTCTATTGCATCTGTTAACGCGATTCCATGCCCGACGGCGGTGGCAGACGACTGTACCAAAATCGGCTGCTGTTGTGATCTGATAACAGCTTTCGCTGTACTAAATGCTTCCTCTTGTGAAACTACCAGTGTTTCTCCTGACCCGAGGTCGCGGGACTGAATCCCGGCCGCGGCCGCTGCATTTCGAAGAAAGAGATATGCCAGAGACTGCAGATTTGCTGAAACCGTGTGTTTAGAGACCCAGTACCCCAGGTGGTCGAAATTTCTGCAACCCTTCACAACCGCGTCCCTCATATCAGGTCGTGGCTTTGGGGCGTAAAACTCCCGCAATACCTATCACTACTGGCAATATTTTCCGAAAGGCTGTCGTGCTAGTTGGTGTAGTGAACATAGCACACACTCGTTTTTATGAGAAAACGAAACCAAAGTCGAGGTTAAATAATTTCCATATATTGAATTTTGCAGTCCGTGTAAACTGTCCTTTATTTTATGCCCATCGATATCAGGAAAGCTTATTCAATGGCGGAAACTTTTTTTTTAGTATAAATGTATTTTTGGGAAATTCTTGAATTGCGGCATTCGTAAGCAGGATTATTTAGGTACCGCGCAATAAAAATTGCAATAGATGTAAACGGCAATGCTGTCCGCGGTCACCTTGAGGCTGTCGAAACGCTTAATGTAATATCTCTTCTTCAGCTTATATCACGCACGAAATAGATAGCGATTCTGTGTCAGCACGTAGGCTAACACTGAGTTCACATACGCTCGTCACATAAGCAACACATCCACCACTGTCCACGCGAGCTGCGGGACTCTTCAGATGAATATGGAAGAAATAGAACTAAATTGTCTCTGTAGATGCTGATGAGGTCTACTAGAACTTACAAGCAAAGTAAGGAACTCGAAATGGAAACGCTTTGAATACTTTTCTTTTGTGTCATAAAAAGCTTTTTTTTTTGCCACTCCAGGAACCATCCTAAAAGGCATTCCGCTATTTTAGAGAACAATATGGCCGTTCCAAAAACCAATCAACATAGTGCACACGTTAAAGACATCTGTATTTTCACATCAGCAGCAGTTTACGCGAGTATGTGATACAATCTCGAGGGCTAAACGGTGTCTCGTAGTAGATGACTATCAAGATGCACCAGGTTCCGCATTAGGGTAACTTCTACTGAACGTAGCGCATTCAAGGAAAAGCTTCTGGAGATTGATTATAAGGTTGGAAGGCCCACGATGCCTAAATACTGCGGACAGTTCAAACGCGTGCATGAGAGCATGAAATACCTGTGAATACATCCAAAGTAGGGGCTTCAAGAGGCGAGAATCATGACACCAGGCAGATGCACCGGAACGACGAACTGAAGGGATATGTCAATTCCCAAGAGCTCGCGCATTCAGAGCCAATACCATGTTTCAATTGCTCGATATCTCTAATAATATAATAATATCTGGGGTTTTACGTCCCAAAACCACAATATGGCTATGAGAGACGCCGTAGTGCAGGGCTACGGAAATTTTGACCCCCTGGTGTTCTTCAACGTGCGCTGACATCGCACAGAACACGGGCCTCTACCATTTCGCCTCCATCGAACCCGCGACCTTCGGGATCAGCAGCCGAGCACCCCAACCGCTATACCACCGCGGCAGACAACTCTATATCTGTCAGCCTTATATCGAAAAACTAAATGGAGCACCAGACCACTTCTTAGTGAGTACGAAACGAAGTGTGGGGAGAGAGAGAGCGTGCGGCGATGAAGTGTACGATACAAGCGACGGGGCAAATCAGCCCATTAGTGAAGATATCCCAAACCATCATTGAGCGAGGCATGTGCGACGTACTGAGTTCAGCTTTTCAGTACATACTATACTCGGAGAGCACTTTTTTTGACAGGACTGTGGAAGCTACAGAACCAGCGCAAATGCCGGCTACCGCGCCAAGAAAATAGCGTCTCTCTCTCTCTTCTCTCTTTCATTTGCCTTGCTGAAATAAATACCGCTTTATTTATTATGAGACTCAAACGGTTGCAGGAAATCACAAGTGAAAAAAGAAATCGACAGATCCCACGTACCATGCGAATCAATGTCATGCGATGCATGCTGAGGGAAGGTAACGGTGGAAGCAATGTTTTTTACTGATAGAAGCGTTACGTGAAATGACGTTAAAAATATGTGCAAACGTTAAATGACGTTAAATGTAAAACGTGTAAAACGTTAAACGACGTTAAAAATGTGAAAACCACTGTACGCACAGACATATGTTGAACAGTCGCATATGTTTCATGTAACCAGCTGATTACATTTGCGTAACAGTCCGCCTCGGTGGATCGGTGGCTAGGGTGCTCGGCTGCTGACCCGAAGGTCGCGGGTTCGATCCCGGTTGCGGCGGTCGCATTTCGATGGAGGCGAAATGGTAGAGGCCCGTGTAATGTACGATGTCAGTGCACGTTAAAGAACACCAGATGGTCAAAATTTCCGGAGCCCTCCACTACGGCGTCTCTCATAATCATATCGTGGTTTTGGGACGTAAAACCCCACATATTATTATTATTATTACATTTGCGTAACAATAGCACCACCATCATCAGTATTTCCAGACTCTAGTACTAAGAACACCAGAAGAAATAAGCTGATTTATAGCTCTTGTGCATGCGAGGATGGCAGCCCTGGCTATAGTGCATGGTATACCAACTTCAGTAGATGGAGCTATTTGTAGAACTGACGTTAACCCGACGTGTCACCTGTATCAGAGGAGTATGTATGTATTGTTTACAGAATTAGATAGCCAGCACTGCAAGAACAACTGACGTTTAACCAGCACTACGCCTGCATAGGGGTCTCTTTCAAAAAGCAGTTTCGAGAACTGGCACGGTTCTGGGATATAATACTCAATTGCTACGCAGAACGCTTGGGTTCGATTCCAGCTAGGGACCCTGAAATTTGTTCTTTGGAGCCTTCGAATGAACGCTGCCGATGTCAGTTTTTCCTAACACTGTCGCAATTCAAATACCAATGTATGTTTTCGCCGTTCCTGGGCAGATATAAACTGTCAGTAACCGGTTGCGCATACTGCCATACCGCGGCCTGTGGTATAAATGTTCGTGCCATACTCATCTGGAGGAAAGGGTTTCACGACGCACGCGACCAGATTTTCACGTTATTTATGTCACGAAGAGCCAGACATATTCCTCAAACCCTCTTACCCTCCCATACTAATGTTGTTCTACACCAAGTTAAGGAGGAGATCTCGAAAGCATCCAGCCGTACGCGGCTATATAGATAGATGGCTAGATAGATATGTAGACAGAAACGCTCAAACTGCCTGCAATTTTCAAAGAAATCCTTTGCATTTTATACAGTTATTGTTCACTTTGCAAGAATGCCTTCCTTTTCTTTGCATTTTTTTAGAAAGCAACACCTTTTTCAGTGAGCCCGTTTTCAAAAGTAAACATGGCTCCCATGACGTAGTGAGTCAGTGTGCGGCCGGAAATGCACTGTTTAGTTCTCCAACAAAAATATAATCGTAATATGGCACTAAAATGCGCACCGAGCTATCGAAATGTTGGTGACATTTCGATAGCTGTCCGGATTTCGGGTCCACTCCAAGCGGTCTTTAATTTCTTCAGCTTGGTGGCGAATGACCCACTGACAACGGAATAGTCGGCCCCAGTGTCGACGAGAGCGGTGACGTTGTGGCCGTCTATGAGAACGTCGAGGTCGCTAGTTCGTCGTCTCGCGTTGCGGTTAGGTCGTGGCGTCGGGTCACGGCTGCGTCGGTTTGTTCCGCTGGTTCCGCGTTGCGTCGTCATGTTTTCGTCGGACCGCGAGGTTTCGTCGGCAGGGCTTCGTCTGCTTCGCGTCGTGTTCTGCAGGTCTCGTCGCGTTGTCGTCGTCGGCAGCCGCGGAGGATCTTCGGCATTTCGTCGTACAGCAACCGCACCTCCATCGGTTGCTGCCCCTAGTTTCCCGGATACGGGCTAGGCGACCGGCCCCGGTTGGGGCCAGTGTACTGCCGGCGATGCGGTGACATGTAGCGGCCAGGCGACGGCGAGCGGGATGGTCGTCGGGGTGTCCACTGAGCCCCTGCGAGATAGTCGGCGATGTCGCGTGGTCTTTCACCCCGCTGTGGACGCGGCGCGTCGATGGCGAAACCACGCAGTCCCATCTGGCGGTACTGGCAGCGGCGGTAGGTGTGGCCAGCTTCTCCGCAGTGGTAGCACAGTGGGTGGTGGTGAGGGGCGCGCCAAACGTCAGTCTTCCTCGGTGGAGCGTAGCGCTGGCCGGCGGGTGGACGGTATGGCGTCTGCGGCGGTGTCTGGCGGCGGAACTGCGATGATGCGACGTCTTCACGTGGGCGCGGCGGGGGAGCATTACGACGTGCTGCAGCAGCGTAGCTCATGGCTTGTGGCTGAGGCTGTTGCGGTTCAGGGGTACCCAACGACTGCTGGATTTCCTCTCAAACAATATCTGCGATCGAGTAAACGTGCAGCTGTGATGAGGGGAACATTCGACGAAGCTCCTCACGCACTACTGCCCTTATGGTCTCGCGCAGGTCGTCTGAGGAGAGGGACTGAATGTTGAATTGCCGGGTGCGCAGCTCCAGTGTCTTCTCGAGCGTGGTTGCCTCTGTGAGGAATTCATGGACGGTCTTGGGTGGGTTCCTCATCAGTCCCGCGAAGAGCTCCTGTTTGACTCCTCGCATGAGGAAACGAACTTTCTTGTCCTCGGCCATGTCAACGTCGGCGTGGCGGAAAAGCCGCGCCATCTCCTCCGCAAAAATTGTAACACTTTCGTTTGGTAGCTGCACGCGTGTTTCCAATAAGGCAGCAGCCCTTTCCTTTCTCACGACGCTCGTAAAGGTCTCTAAGAAAGCGCTGCGAAAGAGGTCCCAGGTTTGTAACGTGGATTCTCGGTTCTCGAACCACGTCCTCGCGGCGTCTTCTAGGTAGAAGTAGTCCCGGCGCAGTTTTTCCTCGGTGTCCCAGTTGTTAAAGGTCGCAACTCGTTCGTACGTCTCTAGCCACGTTTCGGGGTCGTCACCTGGCGATCCATGGAAAGTCGGTGGCTCTCTCGGTGGGTGGATCACGATCGTTGCAGGCGGCACAGGGGTGGTCATCGTGCCTGCGGTTGAAGTCAATGTCTTGGTTGGCCTGGTGTTTTCCGGCAGGAGCCCGTGCTCTGGCTGTAGTCCCTGCTGCCTGCGGCTGGTGCGACGAACAGGGTTGTCCTTTGTGTCGTCTTTCTTCGCGGCTCGGGCTAGGGTCAGCGCCTCGCGGGGGTGTCCGTAGCATGGACGAAGCAGCACCTCCACCAGATGTCACGTGGTCGTGACGTCGACGAAGGCAGCAGGCGACGTGTCCAAGATGAAACTGTTTATTAGACCGAACTTGTGGCCGGTAAACGGAAAGTAAGATTACAGCAATACACGCTGGCACTGATAGCGGCGAACAGAGCGTCGGCCGTCGATCAACTAAACATCGTTGGAACGCGCCGGCTTTTATAAATCACGCGTCGAACATTCTAGCCTTATCACTAGTCGTCGCGCACGCTCTGGAATAATCTTGAGTGTTACCGTCTTGCGTGCAATCTTAAAAAAAAACGATCTACTATGACCGAGAAGCTTCTGGAACAATAAGGCGCGGTCTGCGCCGAGTACTGCTGATAGTCTTTGTGGGCGGAAACCGAATACAGTAAAAGAAACGCGCGTGGCAAAAAGCTTTCGGCAGCACTGCAGGGCAAAAAAGAGAAACAATTCATTACAAGATTCCCTAATTTGATAACTTAAGTTCAATATGTTTGTTGCAGATTTGTGCTGACTTCAGATCCATTTCTGTTCATTAAGAAATGCCTATCGATGAACTACGGCAGCTGACTAGGCCCACTAAGGAAGCACTAGCACTAAATATACATTTCCAAAGATTCTGATATGTAATCCTTATACAGCCTAACTACCAACAGAGGAACTAAGGTAGGACTACCGTTCCAACAAATTGTCACCTAACTTTTTACAAAGCAGAAATGCACAAAGCACGCTTAATGCTTTTAGGAATAACTTCGGGAAGGCTCACACCACAAGAAACTGCAAAGGCTGGAATGTCAGTGCAATGACGGATAATAACACAGCTGAGGTTTTCCTTCCACAAAACATTACGGACAGTGAAGAACATGCAGCAGATGCCATCTAAATTTCAACAATATCAAATCATTTTTGCATGCACTTACCTGCAAAAGCAAGTAGACATGCATTTCAGCATTTCACCCATTAGGCATGTGAGCATACTGAACAAAAATTTCGTCGACGAGATAAATAGCGCTACTGAAAAACTGGGTGCTGAGGTTTGTTGAAACAAACTTCACTTCAGCCAGAGACTAGCAGAAAATAGTGAATTTAATGCATTTTTCGCCAATTGGCGCGTCTAGCGGCTGCGGCATGAACTAGAGGGGAAGTTACACGAAACCCGCCGGATACTGACTCACCAACCGTGCTTACTGCAAAATCGCTAACCAATCAACATTGCAAGCCGTGTTCTCAGCCGGCAGCCAACAACGCCATAGCCGCGCTCGCGGCCGTATGTTTGTTTTTCTAAACAGAGCTTGTGCTCACGTCTACGTATTTGGCATTTGTGTTGTGTGCTGCTACGTAATGTGAACGGTGAAGCACCTCGCACAGCGTAGAATGCCTCAACGTCACTCTGCGCTAGGGTGCGCGAAAAGCAGCGTCGGGAGAGGCAAGCCCTGTCATACCTTTTCGACAGAGCCGAAGCTTCAAAGGATATGGGTTCGCACTGCGCACCCATTGCAGCAAACGTGGGTGCCTACAAACCGAGACCTTTCGTGCTCCTAACACTTCAAGGATAGTAGCTATGAGACCAGGACTGCTTTGTTGCTACGCTTCGGCATGTCAGCAAAATGGCAGCACCTGAAGCCGAGAGGCCTCCGTTTTGGAGGCTTCTCGAACTCTTAAGTCAAAATCACCACTTGTGGAACCACTGTCACTGGCACCTTGCATCTTTACGCGCTCGCGACACGCTCGGTAATTGAAGTGGTTTTTGAGGAAGTGCTATTTTGCCTCCCATGTGGGGACAAGGCGGAGAGGTGGACAAAGAAAAGTGGCAAGGCAGGACGCGCAGCCGCCGCACTCTCACAATCCAATAAAAAATATGGCCAAATGCTCGAAATTACGTAAAATAAACGCTGTGTATAGGAACAGTCGTGTCGTCCGAGTTGAATTGCAGTGTTTTCAAATTTTTGTTGTATCCCTTTAACTCCACTGCGTGGCCTCGATTCGCTTCAACTGAAATTAACGCAACCGAGCACTGGAGACGGTATGTTTGCTTGACAGATAGAGTGCAGATCGATTTCTCTAGTAAATTTCCATTTCCCTTCTGCCTGACAGGCAAGTCGAATACACTCACTTGGCAGGTCCGTTTTTGCCACATTTTGCTCGTGGCTACGTTCTCACGTGGGCCCATGAAATTCGTTGCCATACGCTTATCTCGGCGATGAACCATTGCGTGCAACAGCTCATGCCCCTTTCTAGTTTGAAATCGCAGCTGCCGCTCGAAATTAATGATGTATAGGAAAAGCAGAGGAAACGCACGTTCATAACATTTGTAAATGTTGCACAATCAATAAATCTGAAATGCGGTGAACAAGCATTTGATCTGATTTTACGATATATCATTTCTTTCGAACAGCAGCTGTGATTTCGAACTCGAAAGCTGTGTTAGCTGTCGCACCCAATAGTTGATTGCAGAGAGAAGCATACGGCAACGAATATTATGAGCATGTGTGGAACGTAGCCACGAGAAACATGGCGAAAATGGACCTGCCAGGTGAGTGCATTGAACCCACCAGTCAGGCAGACGTGAAAGTGAAATTTACTAGTGAAATCAACCCACGCTCCATCTACTGTTGGCTGCAGCAAACATATCGTGTCCAACGCTCGGAGCGCTGGCATCAGTCGAAGCGAGTAAAGGCCCCGAGGCGGAGCGTTCCAGTTAAGTGTGCTGACGGATGTACATTCTGTGGCTGGAAATAAACTTGCAGCTGTGCTTATAAACAGGGCACTGTAGTCTCCAAACTGGTAACAAGTTATAAAACGATATGCATACATGACAGAAAAAAATACACACTACTGAAATATGTGAGTTTCCTCACTAACCTCTCTATGCTTCCTTTTTTTGTGGGGACAATGGCTGCTGTGCAAGCTTCTGGCCGCCTTTTACAGCAAAACGGTCTGACAGAGTTCCCGTGAAGCTCCTACGTGTGCGGGCCTCTGTCGACCATATTGTGATGGTGGACCACTGAACCAAATGGAAGTCCTTTTGAACTCCCATGAGCCGACTCTAGGCAGCCCTTGAGAGCATCACACTATTAGCCAGGTCAACCTGCACACACACAAACCAAAAATTATTTCTTCAGCAAACAGCACTGATTACTTCATCCTGATGACAAAAACTAGGTGCTCAGTTTCAAAAGCTGTGAACTACACATTGAAGTGAAACACATATAGCAGAACCCCGCTGATTTGTCTTTGAAGGAACCGTAAGAAATGAACTGAAGGGCTGGGATATGCAAGAGCTGAAAAACAGGCCAAATGAGAAAAAAAATTTGTAGTGCTGAACTGCACAGAATTTAATTTGAATTTGTACGCTTGAAAAAAACTGCAAAGTTTCCCGCAGCATTTACTCATCGCAGATAAGCATGAAAAGCTTCTCGAGCACCTGCAGTGTCACATCCTCTTAATAAATCTAGTGCCATTATGGCGAAAACCCGGCAAGCGCTCACTTTTGACAATAGCGTCGCGATATTTGTCACCAGGTGTGTCAGTCAGTGTCTCTGAGCGATAACACAGCACTGCTGGCAAAGTGTCGGACTGCTGTGGCTCATAGTAGATGACCGAACACCTCACCAAAGTGAACGTATCCCCAAAAGCGATCGTCCAAGAAAATGACCCCTGCTTCACCAACTCTTACATTTCTCCACCGGTGGCTGGCACTCGCATTGACACACTCAGCCATGTTCTAGTAGACATATAGAACCTCAGACGTGAGAATTGCATCATCTACAAAAAATGTAATCAACGTAAGCGAGTGTTGGCACCGACAGGTGAAGGCATGAAAGAACTAAGCAAATGCAGCACACTCACACTACGCTTGCACGACCACCCCGACAAGTCAACAACCCCAAGAAAAACAAAGCGAGCACAAGAAGACAGCAGACTCCTCTGAATGAGTCCATATGTGACAGTGGAAACAAATGCAAACCTCTAAGGCAGGGGTCTTAAACGCGTGGCCCCGGGGGCCGCATGCTGGCCACGAACCGTTTGCTAGTGGCCCCGCAACTTCACAAGGAATTAACTTTTGCGACTTTGCTAAATGGTATTCACAATATTTTCTCACCTATTGCAATTAATAACGCTTTGTTAGGGGAAGCTACAGAGACAGGACGGGTCTCGCGCATTTTTTTCCTGGGGCACCCCGTGCGGTCACTATGTGTAAACATCATGGTAGAACAAAAACTATTTTAAAATTTGTCACTGTGCAGACCGGTATGGATATCTTTCTCGAAATGTACATCAAACCTCCTGCATACATGAACTCTATATGAGACATGGGAAAGGCATTCTTCAAAATTGCAGCATTAGGCGACATTCTGTTCAAACCCCACCGCCCCACTCCGACTTTCTTTACAGTACCGGCCCATGCATGCATGAAATTTAAAAGGACTAACGTACTAAGCGTAGGTATTACGGTGCGGATGCATATCAAATGTAGCAGTTTAGCGGCATAGTAGGATAGTACATCATGACGGTATCAGCACGCATTATAGTGTTGTAGACGATGCACTATCTAGAGCAATGTGAGCTGGAACACCGAATTCATGTTTACTTAACGTACTAATATGAACGTGGTGTACAAAATTGCAAGAGATATATTTCCACTTGGGCATATGGTGTTATGAACAGCTTTGTGCCTACCACCTGCACTTTGCTGCTATGGCCTTTAAAAGGTAATTTCAGTGTTCCATCTGATATTGCTCATTACTAACTATAAATATATCTACGGCATGGTCACCGGTAAGCCAACACATGAAAACACAACCGTCGTTCGCAAAATGCGATGAAAACTGTCACTGACCGAGTCTGATGAAATTATCTGACATTTCGGAACCGTATACGGGGTCCTTCTTCACTGAGCTGGACTGGAATCGTCAATTATGTAGCCAGTAGGTGATGCAACGAGCGTGCGTAAATGGCCGGCATAGTTCCTGTTGTCCTATTCATTGGAGCCGGTGGGATGACACTTTCTTTTTTTGGCGATGATAGTAGCATTATCCCACTCAATGGTGTCATTATGGTCATGCGCATGCTCAGCAATGGCGTTCATCGTGTGACTGTTATTAGTCACGTCATGTTGGTGCTTCCTGAGCCGTCGGGAGAACATTCCTGTTTCACCAATATACACTTGACATTCAGAGCACGGTATCTTATACACTACACCCGGAACGAATCACTTGGCAACCTGTCTTTTACATTCACGAGCTGGTTCTGGAGCTTGCTGGTCAAGACATGCGGAATGCGCAAATCCTATCTTGAAAATACGCGTGATAGTGGCTCGCTGATTCCTTCGACATAAGGTGTGGCTGCATGTGCACAAGTTGTCACGCTGCTCTGTGAGCTTGATTGTAGCATCCGCTTTCGAACTTTAGAGATAAAACAATCAGGATAGCCATTGCGGCTTAGCTCCCGGTGGATCGTCCGTTGTTCCTTCTTTAGTGCATCGCGATCTCAGCTGACCCTGTACGGCCCGTGTTACCAAGGATAACACTACAGATGTCTTGTGGCTGATGGGATGATGCGAATTAAAACTGAGATAACGACCTGAGTGAGTGGGCTTCCTGTATACTTAGAAGGCAAGGGAGCCCCCCATCCCGGCACGCCTTAACATCCAAAAAAAGGCAGCATGTTGTCCTTCTCGTGTGCAACGGTAAACTGTAAGTTCGCATTCTGGGCGTTCAGGCAGTGCAAGAAGTGTTAAATGTCTCGCTTCTTCAAAATGCAGAATCAGTCATCGACGTACCGGTTAAACACTTTGGGTGCTGGAGTGAACATTGCGAGGACCTTTCCCTTCAAGGCTGCCATTACTAGATTAGCTGTAGTGACTGATTTGACGCTCACATCGCCGTACCATGCGTTTGCTGGTAAATGCCACCATACGAAAAATATGTGTTGCTGAGACAAAACCGCAGCCACTCGCTAAGTTCGAAGACATCAAAGGGGCTGCGACCAGGAGGACCACTGTCTGCTTTTAGGGCTTCTTCGCACATGGTTACAGCCAACTCCACTGGGACACCTGTAAAGTGTGACGTGACGTCGAACGAGACCACAGTGTCGTCTTCACTCAGTGTGACGTCCTTTACCTTGAAAACAAGATACAATTTGGCACTGCTCACGTCCCGACTAGCAAGCTCCGGAAGCAGCTCATGAATGTAAAAGACAGGTTGTCATGTGAATCATTCCCAGGCGTAGTATATGATACTGTGCTCCGATTGCTGTCAAGTGAATATTGTCGAAACAGGAAAGTTAACCCGACACCTCAAGGAGCACCAACGTGACATGACTAATAAGTAACATGACGAACGCCATTGCTAAGCGTGCGTAATATTATAATTACACCATTCTGGGATAATGCTACTATCGTCACCAAGGAAAAGAACGTGTCATCCCGTCGGCTCCTAGAATAAGACAACAGGAACTATGCCTGCCATTTACGCGCGCTCATTGCGTGACCTACTGGCTACATAATTGCCGACTACCACTACAGCTCAGTGAACAAGGAACTCATATGCGGTTCCAAAACACCAGATAATTTCTTCAGACCACACTTTTGTCGAATTCTTGACTATGACTATGTAAAATGCAACAGCTGCAGTTAGTGTCATCAAAGGGTGATACAAGCCTGTCACATACCACCTACGGTGAGAGCAACGTGCACGCTCTCACCAAAGGTAACAATCAATGTGTAGCTTATTTTACTAAATGACAACTACTCACTTTCGCGACCACTTTAAATCTCAGAATCTCACTTTGTGCTCATTGACAGTGTCGAAGGACATTGATTGCAAGTGCATTTGCAAATTGGATAGACTGCTCCTAGACTACATGTAGGAAACAAAGTCATACCTTTTTATTTAACTGATGCCATAGGGTATGATAGCAATAAAAAAGAAAAAGAAAATGAAGCTTTGGGCCTGCTCATCCAGTCCAACAGTCGTGCACGGAAACACTAGACAGACGGAAATCATAGAGAGACTGTTGCAGCTAAACAGAGAAGTTCATGATTGAATTATGCAGGAATATGTATATCTTGACTAAGAAGTGCTGGCTTGGCGCGAGCAGAAAACTAAAGAGTGATACCCTGTGCTCTCGTCGTTGCAATTGCTGCGGCATCACCATGAGCGCTACCCACGAGCGTCGCACACGTTGGTGGAGCTCATGCGCCTGAAAAAAGTCGATTATGCGTACTTGCCTACGGCATTACTCCATAGACCCTACTGAATAAAAAAACGAGGAAGCCGACCACAAGATGGCGAACTATGTAGTGATGTTTCAGCACGCAGAACGAGAGCCTCACTGTAAAGAAGGCTAACATTCTGGGTTCCAAAGAGTCAATACAAACTTCCACATCTTGTGGTCAGCGTCCTCGTCTTTTTATTAAATGATTCTTTCTAACCAAATCGGTGCCTTTCAAAGCCTTGATTTCCTCCACGAACCCTATATACAGCTTGTCCCTTGTGTAGTAGAGCGACATCTTACAGGCACGTTTGACCGCGTTGGTGTTGACCTCTAGAGCCCCCTTCCTTACAGTGGTTCAGGAAACCGGCGGATTACCTGTCAGCGTCAATCACCCGACACGCTACGCTGAGACAGCAGTTCTCCCGGCAGTGACCGCCCGCAAAGTTGCTCTTTTCATTCTTCGCAACTTCGTTCTACGCCAAGGTGCTCCGCGGGAACTACTCAGTGATGGGGGTCATGTTTCTGTTGGATGTCATCCAAACCCTCCTCGCTGAATGCAACATCATTCACCGGAAATCAACCGCCTACCATCCGCAGACAAATGGTCTAACCGAGTGGTTAAACCGCACATTCGGCGACACGTTAAGGATGTATACCTCTTCCGACCACACCACCTGGGACACCGTACTGCCTTTTGTTACCTTTGCATACAACAATGCGGTGCGAGCGACTACCAGCTTTTCCTCTTCTTTCCTTTGTACGGCCGCGAGCCTTCCCCACCCACTGGACACCATACTCCTGTACCGACTTGATGACTCCGAGTGCACTCACATTTCTGAAGTCGCCCGATACATCAAAGACTGCCGCCAGTTGGCTTCTTCCCCTGACTAGCGAAGCTCAAGGTCGACAAAAGACACTGCATGACGACATTCATCACCCAGCTCCCACGTTTGCTGTTGGCTCTCATTTGTTTGGCTATGGGTACCGCCCCACATCCCTGGCCTGTCTTCTAAACTTCTGGCATGGTACCATGGTCCGTACCGTATCACTGATGCCACCTTTGCCAGTGAACAACATTGTCAAGCCCCCTCAAACAATGCACCGTCAAGGAAGTGAGACCGTACATGACGACCGTCTAAAGTCATACTACGACCCCTGTCATCATTCTACCTACTCCCCGCGTCGCCAGGATGGCTACACTTCACTCCAGGGGTATTGTAGTGGAGCAGATGTACCAAAGGGCACAACAGGGACGACAAAGGGGGACGTCTGTGGAAAGAGGGCGACAATAGGACTGG